>CAUZLF010000761.1:1765-143686 GCA_963580285.1 Lucinisca nassula | reverse complement strand
CTTCTC
The DNA here is from genome assembly GCA_963580285.1 of Lucinisca nassula. Taxonomy (NCBI): domain Eukaryota; kingdom Metazoa; phylum Mollusca; class Bivalvia; order Lucinida; family Lucinidae; genus Lucinisca; species Lucinisca nassula. The sequence goes on along the minus strand of CAUZLF010000761.1, from coordinate 143,680 downwards.
TTTCACCAGTTAGCCAGACATTACGATAACTCACCCGTGCGACATAGTGCATTTTTCACATCTCCAATATGACTAGTTTTCTGATGAAAATCCTTGATAGTTTTGTTATAAATGGTCAACACATAGGTTGAGGGTGCTCGTTAGAACCGCCTCAAAGAGACGGTTTTAACGAGTACCCACAACCTATATCTTGGAGCAGAAATAAGGAAAATAATATTTACCCCCGTATACCCAAGTTTTCTCTATATAAAGTGGGGTGTAGGGGGGTCTTCATTTCACGGACTTGTTCACGTGATGTTTATATTTTAACTGGGTCTCTTCATGTCCGTTTACTAGATTTACAGCTTCATTTCTGGTCCCTATTTGTGCATGCTCAATCCTTTGTTTTATAAAAGCATTGAAAACTTGGAAACATTTGGCCCATGCTAGATCTTGATGATGATGAGGATGATTATGGTGATCATCATTCCCACAATACAAATCAGGGCTCGCACCAAAACTCAATGATTTTAAATCAACTACCACTTCTTACAGTTGATGATTTATATTTTGGTGCTGCTTCTCACAGAAATTCTTGTAAAGGTGAAAAAAAAAAAAAAAAGATTCAAAACACAATATTTAATGAACAACTGAATTATGTGTTACATGTATGTAAATGTAAGCCTACTAAACTATTTTCAGTAAAAACACTATGATGCACTTTCTGTCCAAACACTCCAATAATCTTCCTAAGCTACACGATGAATTGCACAGAAATGTAATGAACAGTAAAGCAAGCGAACAATGCTTATAAATAAAAACGAACTTGCATTCAGCAGAAACGTTCAATAAGTGAGTGTAGACAGCAAAAAAAAAAAAAAAAAAAAAAAAAAAAAAAAACATTTTCATGCATGCATACTGTAAGGAAGGAAACTTTTGTTCTCCTTGTCCGATAGAAAAATTTGTCTAGGTCATGGAACAGATTTGGATTAGCCAATACAATATTCTGTGCCGCATTAATTAATGATATCTCTTGCAACAGAGAACAAAAACTCAATATCACTGTCAGTTTCTATCTTTGGGAAAACTGACCAATAATTGCTATACGTTAATTTTTGTAAGGAAAAGAAACCCAGTGTACATAAAGACAGCGTATATTTAAGGCTAAATCTGGACATGAATATATGAACAGTATGTGACTATATGTACAAGTAACAACAAACAACTGACCATTGCGTCTTTGCACATTATCTCAGTATGGCAATGGAAATAATGGTTCTCCTTGCCTTAGGCCTGTTTTAGTAGCATGACTTCTGTAAAGTAATTAAACAAAGTAGCACATGCTCACAATAATTTTGCTGCTAAGAATGAAAGCAATATGTGTTGTTAAGCCTAATGTGTTGATTAGAATATCTTTTGTTTCAGTGTGTTCTACTATCTTCTATTTGGTAGGACCACGGTGCATAAATGGAAGACAGATACTAGAATATCATGAGATTTTAAATGTTTCAAGGCTAAATCAGCTTAAGATATATTCATTTTGAATTGTTTAAACTCATTTTTATAAGATAAATGTTAGGAATTTTGAAAGCAACATCGTTCTGTAAGGTTCTTGGTTGATTTCAACAAAACAGTTAATTTTGCAAAAACGACCGACATTCATTGAAGGTAAAAAATTACAGTGTTACCGGTTTCGAACTTTCATGAAATATGGCATAGCTACAGAAGATACATATGGTAAGTTTTCCTGGGAATATGATATCTTGACAAAGGCTACAACATATTTATTTTAGGAATTGAATTTGGATAATTTTTTGAAATCTGATTAAAAATTACATATTTGATAATTATTCTATCAGAATATGTACACTTTAATTAATTCAAAAAGTTTTTTGGTATCAAAAGATTGCCTATGGAGTTCTGCATTCAACCCAGTTTACAAATTTTGAAACTAAATGTTATATTGAAATAATTGGGACACCAGATCACTAGGATGTGTTCTGTGTGTCCTTTAATCCCTCATTTCAAGTGAATTTCATCTATGGATCAGGGTAGATAAATAGAAAATGAAGAAAAACGTACTTTCTTTCACAAGACACTCCACAACGACCTCTTCTATAATCTTATCAAGTACCAACAGCAGCATGAATAAGAATATGGATCAAGAAGACAATTAAAAATGAAGAAAAAAATCTTCCTTGCGTGAGACACTCCGCATTGACCTGTTTTACAATCACACCAAGTACCATTAAAATATTTCAAATGGTTACTGAGATACAGTCCAGATATTAAGTAAAGTGATATATAGTTTTTATTTGGTTGCAATTTGGTTACAAATGGCCATAATTAGATTAGATAGATAGATATATAGATAGATAGATAGATAGATAGATAGATAGATGGATAGATAGATAGATAGATAGATAGATAGATAGATAGATAGATAGATAGATAGATAGATAGATAGATAGAAAACTGAATGGATGGAACGGTACTTGTGTAGACTTGATATGTTTCTCTTAAACCGGCCTTCCTTTGTGCACACCACCAGAACTATACCTCCTCTAGGACGGAGTGACCATGACATAGTTCGCCATTAACTAAAAATTAACCTTAAGAGAAGAAAAAAAAAAAAAAAAAAAAAAGGGCAACCAAGCTGTACAAGAAAACGGATTGGGGTGGGTTTAGTAAAGGCTTTCCAGCAAACATTTCAACAGAAATATTCTACTGCTGACACAAACACAAAATGGAAAAAAATCAAAGCTAAATTAAATGCGTTGACTGAAAAAATACATACCAACAAAGCTATGCAAACCCAATGATGGCCACCCAAAGGTCAATCGTAGCATAAAACGTCTAATGACCAAAGGTGATCGTCTCTATTCCAAATTCAAACACAATAGATCAAACCCTAATGTCAAATTAAAATTTAAAGCCCTCAAACATACCATTCAGAAAAAAAACTCAGAGAATCCTATAATCAGTATTTAGAGTCGGTCGTATTGGACCAACCAGCAAATGAACAGAGCCCTGGCCGCCCCAACAAACGCCTGTATACTTTTCTTTAACAACAAAAATCAGATAGCAGTGAAATCAATTGTCTAAAGTCTAACGGCATAAAATACTCTCTCCGACTGAAAAAGCCAACATTCTGAACTCCCAGTTCCAGTCTGTCTTTACCAAACTTGTTCCGTTGAAACTCAGGCAGGTACTTCATACTCCGTGTCCTGAAATCTCACCTGGGCAACTGTGCATGTAAATCAGTGGTTTAAAAATTGATGCTTGCATATGTTTCTATCTAAATTTAAAGGTCCAAGATTTCAGGACACGGAGTATGAAGTATATAGTACAAGGGCTTTCATATAAACACCCTAATAGGGATGAGATTCAGGACACGTTACACAGAATGAAATTCAGGCTAACAGAGGTTCCGGGATGTCCTGGAGTCTCTAATTTCACTGTTAATTGAATTCTACTCATTTTACTTACGTTACTGATCTTCACATCAACACTGTAAGTAAAATAAGCAAGTTTACAGTATTCTACTTAGGTTACTCAGTTTACTTACCTGGCACTACAGCAGTATAAGTAATCTAAGTAAACTAAGTAGAGGTCAAATTATCTATGCCCCTCGATCCAAAAAACATGCTACATAAAATTAAGTGCAATAAGCTAATTAATTGATAAAATAGAACGATTTTACATAGTTTTAAGAGAAGGCGATCGCTATTGACAGCCGGCTGTCAATAGCGATTTCGCTATTGACAGCCGGCTGTCGATAGCGAATTCGCTATTGACAGCCAGCTAACTTAATTGATGAAAATGGGTATTTAGCATACTTATATTGCATATGTATTGTGTTTTACTTTATACACATTTATGAACAGGTTATTTAATATAATTTATTATATAATGGCTTCAGGTACTGTGATTATCCAGACAGTTGGTCTTTACCATGGAACTTGCAAAGGTAGTGATATTACCAGCTGTTCCAATAACTTGGTGACTGTCTATCTTCTGATATGTCTATCTTTGTCATATTTCTATGACAAAGAATATTGTGAAGCCTTATTAATCTTCTTAATGCAAACAAATATTTACTGCTTTGCCTATGACTGGGGCCATTGTTGGCAGAAATTCCTGAGTTTTTTCACAAGTTATCTGTGCATCACATCATGGCCAATCATGCATATGGAAAGTGAACACTTTTATAGGACAAACTGACATAGTAAAACTCCCTGGCCTATAACGATTAACCTTTGACCTGCTGAATGAATTAATTTTGCCACATCCATTTCTGTCTATTAACCAAACAATGGAGACTTCAATGTACTCATGAAAATACTTCGCTTGACAAATGTAAAAATAATTGCATATACATAATTTAGACTCCTTTATTTATTTGTTGAGATTCTTAATAATCTATAAAACACAATATTTATTTATTAGCTCACCAGAGCTGAAGGCTCCGGGAGAGCTAATAGGATAGGCAGTTGTCCATCGTCATCGTCGTCTGGCGTCAACACTTTCAAACGACATCTAGGCCAGTCAAAATAGCATTGAACCTCAAACAAATTCCTTCAGAAAGGTTTTCACTATTTTCAGAATCAGTGAGGTATCCTGATTTACAGGAAAAAAATCCCCAAAAATATTCCCTGGCGAAATTGATTTTTTTGGGGAAAATGTTCGAAATTTATGAGCGTAAAGTTAGTTCCCGGTTCCCGGTTCCCGGTTCCCGATTCCAGTTCCCGGTTCCCGGTTCCCGATTCCAGTTCCCGGTTCCCGATTCCAGTTCCCGGTTCCCGATTCCAGTTCCCGGTTCCCGGTTCCCGATTCCAGTTCCCGGTTCCCGATTCCAGTTCCCGGTTCCCGATTCCAGTTCCCGGTTCCCGATTCCAGTTCCCGGTTCCCGATTCCCGGTTCCCGTATACGATGTTGTTCCCGATTCCAGTTCCCGGTTCCCGGTCGTCCGTGCCGCAGTGGCCCGGAGAAAGGGCAGTGGACACATACTGCATTAGACCACACTGCAGCTTAGCAGCGGAAGTAACGGAGGCTCTCTTTAAGTGATGATCATCCGTGCCGCAGGGGCCCGCGGAGAAAGAGCAGTGGACACATACTGCAATACACCACATCATGGCTAAGCGGCGGGAGGAACGGAGACTCTCTATGATGACCATCCGTCCCGCGGTTGCCCGGCGACAGAACAGTGGACACATACTGCATTAGACTACATCGCGGCTAAATGGCGAGAGTAACGGAAACTCTCTAGAGTTGATGACTATCCGTCTCGCAGTGGCCCTTTGACATGGAAATGGACATGTACCCTTTTAGGCCAATATGCGGATAGGCTGCGGGAGTAGCGGAGCATCGCTATAGGTGATGATCATCCGTCCCGCTGTGGCCCGTCGACAAGACAGTGGACACATGTTACAATAGACCACGCTGCGGCTAAGCGGCGGGAGTAGCGGAGACTCTCTTAAGGCGATGATCATCCGTGCCGCAGTGGCCCGGAGAAAGGGCAGTGGACACATACTGCATTAGACCACACCGCGTCCAAGGGTTATACTGAGTTAGCTCAAGCCCGTTGAATAGCTGCTATTTTCTTTCTGTAGATTTTCTGCATATCGGGAACCGGGCTCTAGTTCCCGGTTCCGATTTAAAAAGGAACCGGGAACCAGGAAGTAGTTCCCGGTTCTCGCTAGTTCCCGGTTCCCGATTTGATTTTACTATGTTAAGAGCTGCCTGCGTTAGATAGAAATGTTTTATTCAGATATCAGCTGATAAGGAATGACATCCTTACTCACAGTTCACCCGCGCCGCAAATCTTTTAAAACCCGCGCAGCCCCGCATTGAGCGGGCGGAACTAAGCAACTAGACCGCAAGTTTGCGCGGGTTATAGGTCATGATCATCCGTGCCGCAGTGTGCCGGCGACAGGGCAGTGGACACATACTGCATTAGACCACACCGCGGCATAGCGGCGGGAGTAACGGAGATTCTCTATAGGTGATGACCATCCATGCCACAGTGGCCTGGAGAAAGGGCAGTGGACACATACTGCATTACACCACATCGCGGCTAAGCGGTGTGAGTAACGGAGACTCTCTATAGGCGATGACCATCCGTCGCGCGGTAGCCCGGCGACAGGACAGTGGACACATACTGCATCAGACCACACCGCGGCTAAATGGCGAGAGTAACGGAAACTCTCTAGAGTTGATGACTATCCGTCCCGCAGCGGCCCGGTGACATGGAAATGGACATGTACTCCTTGAGACCAATATGCGGATAGGCTGCGGGAGTAGCGGAGAATCGCTATAGGTGATGATCATCCGTCCCGCTGTGGCCCGTCGACAAGACAGTGGACACATGCTACAACAGACCACGCTGCGGCTAAACGGCGGGAGTAGCGGAGACTCTCTTAAGGTGATGATCATCCGTGCCGCAGTGGCCCGGAGAAAGGGCAGTGGACACATACTGCATTAGACCACACCGCATCTAAGGGTTATACTGAGTTAGCTGCAGCCCGTTGAATAGCTGCTATTTTTTTTTGTAGGTTTTCTGCAAATCGGGAACCGGAATCTAGTTCCCGGTTCCCGATTTAAAAAGGAACCGGGAACCAGGAACTAGTTCCCGGTTCCCGCTAGTTCCCGGTTCCCGATTTGATTTTACTATGTTAAGAGCTGCCTGCGTTAGATAGAAATGTTTTATAAAGTTATCAGCTGATAAGGAATGACATCCTGACTCACAGTTCACCTGCGCCGCAAATCTTTTAAAACCCGCGCAGCCCCGCATTGAGCGGGCGGAACAAAGCAACTAGACCGCAAGTTTGCGCGGGTCATAGGTCATGATCAACCGTGCCGCAGTTTGCCGGCGACAGGGCAGTGGACACATACTGCATTAGACCACACCGCGGCCAAGCGGCGGGAGTAACGGAGATTCTCTATAGGTGATGACCATCTGTGCCGCAGTGGCCCGGAGAAAGAGCAGTGGACACATACTGCATTACACCACATCGCGGCTAAGCGGTGTGAGTAACAGAGACTCTCTATAGGCGATGACCATCCGTCTCGCGGTAGCCCCCGCGACAGGACAGTGGACACATACTGCATTAGATCACACCGTAGTGGGAGTAACGGACACTCTCTATGGTTGATGACCATCCGTAACGCAGTGGCCCGGAGAAAGGGCAGTGGACACAAACTGCATTAGACCACACCGTGGTTAAGTGGTGGGAGTAACGGAGATTCTCTTTAGGTGATGATCATCCGTAACGCTGTGGCCCGGCGACAAGACAGTGGACACAAAATACATTAGACCGCGGTAGCCCGGCGACAGGACAGTGGACACATACTGCATCAGACCACACCGCGGTTAAATGGCGAGAGTAACGGAATTTCTCTAGAGTTGATGACTATCCGTCCCGCAGCGGCCCGGTGACTTGGAAATGGACATGTACTCCTTGAGACCAATATGCGGATAAGCTGCGGGAGTAGCGGAGAATCGCTATAGGTGATGATCATCCGTCCCGCTGTGGCCCGTCGACAAGACAGTGGACACATGCTACAACAGACCACGCTGCGGCTAAGCAGCGGGAGTAGCGGAGACTCTCTTAAAGTGATGATTATCCGTGCCGCAGTTGCCCGGAAAAAAGGGCAGTGGAGACATACTGCATTAGACCACACCGCGTCTAAGGGCTATACTGAGTTAGCTGCAGCCCTTTGAATAGCTGCTATTGCCTTTTTATAGGTTTTATGCAAATCGGAAACCGGGAATTAGTTCCCGGTTCCCGGTTCCCGATTTAATAAGGAACCAGGAACCGGGAACTAGTTCCCGGTTCCCGATTTGATTTGACTATGTTAAGAGTTGCCTGCGTTAGATAGAAATGTTTTATTAAGTTATCAGTTGATAAGGAATGACATCCTTACTCACATTCACCCGCGCTGCAAACCTTTTGAAACCCTCGCAGCCCCACATTGAGCGGGCGGAACTAAGCAACTAGACCGCAAGTTTGCGCGGGTTATAGGTCATGATCATCCGTGCCGCAGTGGGTCGGCGACAGAGCATTGGACACATACTGCAACAGACCACACCGCAGCGGGAGTAACGGAGACTCACTATAGGTGATGACCATCCGTGCCGCAGTGGCCCGGAGAAAGGGTAGTGGACACAAACTGCGCTGCACCACATCGCGTCTGAGTGGCGGGAGAAACGGAGACTCTCTATAGGTGATGACCATCCGTGCCGCAGTGTCCCGGAGAAAGGGCAGTGGACACATATTGCATTACACCACATCGCGTCTGAGTGGCGGGAGTAACGGAGACTCTCTATAGGTGATGACCATCCGTCCCGCGGTAGCCCGGCGACAGGCCAGTGGACACAAACTGCATTAGACCACACCGCGGCTTATTGGCGGGAGTAACGGAGATTCTCTATACGTGATGACCATCCGTGCCGCAGTGTCCCGGAGAAAGGGCAGTGGACACATTCTGCATTACACCACATCGCGTCTGAGTGGCGGGAGTAACGAAGACTCTCTATAGGTGATGACCATCCGTCCCGCGGTAGCCCGGCGACAGGACAGTGGACACAAACCGCATTAGACCACACCGCGGCTAAGCGGTGGGAGTAACGGAGATTCTCTATACGTGATGACCATCCGTGCCGCAGTGTCCCGGAGAAAGGGCAGTGGACACATACTGCATTACACCACATCGCGTCTGAGTGGCGGGAGTAACGGAGACTCTCTCATGCACGCATGCATGACCATCCGTCCCGCAGTGGCTCGGCGACAGGGCAATGGACATGTACTCCTTTAGACAAAGCTGCGGATAGCCTGCGGGAGTAGCGGAAAATCGCTATAGGTGATGATCATCCGTCCCGCTGTGGCCCGGCGACAAGACAGTGGACACATACTACAATAGACCATGCTGCGGCTAAGCGGCGGGAGTAGCGGAGCGTCTCTTAAGGTGATGATCATCCGTGCCGCAGTGGTCAAGAGAAAGGGCAGTGGACACATACTGCATTAGACCACACCGCGGCTAAGGGTTATACTGAGTTAGCTGCAGCCCGTTGAATAGCTGCTTTTGTCCTTTTATTGGCTTTGTGCAAATCGGGAACCGGGAACTAGTTACCGGTTCCCGGTTCCCGATTCAATAAGGAACCGGGAACCCGGTTCCCGATTTGATTTGACTATGTAAAGAGTTGTCTGCGTTAGATAGAAATGTTTTATTCAGTTATCAGTTGAAAAGGAATGCCATCCTTACTCACGGTTCACCCGCGCCGCAAATCTTTTAAAACCCGCGCAGCCCCGCATTGAGTGGGCGGAACAAAATAACTAGACCGCAAGTTTTTGCCGGATATTGGTCATGATCATCCGTGCCGCAGTGGGCCGGCGACAGGGCTGTGGAAAAATACTGCAACAGACCACACCGCAGCGGGAGTAACGGAGACTCTCTATACGGTGATGACCATCCCTGCCGCAGTGGCCCGGAGAAAGAGCAGTGGACAAAAACTGCATTAGACCACACCGCGGCTAAGCGGCGGGAGAAACGGAAATTCTCTATAGGTGATGACCATCCGTACCGCAGTGGCCCGGAGATAGGGCAGTGGACACATACTGCATTAGACCAAATCGCGGCTAAGGGTTATCATTAGTTAACTGCAGCCTTTTGAATAGCTGCAATTGTCTTTTTAGAGGTTTTGTGCAAATCGGGAACCGGGAACTAGTTACCGGTTCCCGGTTCCCGATTCAATAAGGAACCGGGAACCCGGTTCCCGATTTGATTTGACTATGTAAAGAGTTGTCTGCGTTAGATAGAAATGTTTTATTCAGTTATCAGTTGAAAAGGAATGCCATCCTTACTCACGGTTCACCCGCGCCGCAAATCTTTTAAAACCCGCGCAGCCCCGCATTGAGTGGGCGGAACAAAATAACTAGACCGCAAGTTTGCGCCGGATATTGGTCATGATCATCCGTGCCGCAGTGGGCCGGCGACAGGGCTGTGGAAAAATACTGCAACAGACCACACCGCAGCGGGAGTAACGGAGACTCTCTATACGGTGATGACCATCCCTGCCGCAGTGGCCCGGAGAAAGAGCAGTGGACAAAAACTGCATTAGACCACACCGCGGCTAAGCGGCGGGAGAAACGGAAATTCTCTATAGGTGATGACCATCCGTACCGCAGTGGCCCGGAGATAGGGCAGTGGACACATACTGCATTAGACCAAATCGCGGCTAAGGGTTATCATTAGTTAACTGCAGCCTTTTGAATAGCTGCAATTGTCTTTTTATAGGTTTTGTGCAAATCGGGAACCGGGAACTAGTTCCCGGTTCCCGATTTAATAAGGAACCGGGAACCGGGAACTAGTTCCCGGTTCCCGATTTGATTTTACTATGTAAAGAGTTGCCCGCGTTAGATAGAAATGTTTTATTCAGTTATCATTCGATAAGGAATGACATCCTTTCTCACAGTTCACCCGCGCCGAAAATGTTTTAAAACCCGCGCAGCCCCTGCATTGAGCGGGCTGAACAAAGTAACTAGACCGCAAATTTGCGTGGGTTATAGGTCATTATCATCCTGCCGCAGTGGGCCGGCGACAGGGCAGTGGACACACACTGCAACAGACCACACCGCAGCGGGAGTAACAGCGACTCTCTATAGGTGATGACCATCCGTGCCGCAGTGGCCCGGAGAAAGGGCAGTGGACACAAACTGCATTAGACCACACCGCGGCTAAGCGGCGGGAGTAACGGAGATTCTCTATAGGTGATGACCATCCGTGCCGCAGTGGCCCGGAGAAAGGGGAGTGGACACATACTGCATTACACCACATTGCGGCGAAGGGTTGTCCTTAGATAACTGCAGCCCTTTGAATAGCTGCTATTGTCTTTTAATAGGTTTTGTGCAAATTGGGAACCGGGATCCGGTTCCCGATTTAATAAGGAACCGGGAACCGGGAACTAGTTTCCGATTCCCGATTTGATTTGACTATGTAAAGAGTTGCCTGTGTTAGATAGAAATGTTTTATTCAGTTATCAGTTGATAAGGAATGACATCCTTACTCACAGTTCACCCGCGCGGCAAATCTTCTAAACCCGCGCAGCCCCGCATTGAGCGGGCGGAACAAAGTAATTAGACCGCAAGTTGCGCGGGTAATAGGTCATGATCATCCGTGCCGCAGTGGGCCGGCGACAGGGCAGTGGACACATATTGCAACAGACCACCCCGCAGCGGGAGTAACGGAGACCCTCTATAGGTGATGACCATCCGTACCGCAGTGGCCAAGAGAAAGGGCAAGTGACACAAACTGCATTAGACCACACCGCGGCTATACGGCGGGAGTAACAGAGATTCTCTATAGGTGGTTGCCATCCGTGCCGCAGTGGCCCGGAGAAAGGGCAGTGGACACATACTGCATTACACCATATCGCGGCTAAACGGCGGGAGTAACGGAGACTCTATAGTTGATGACCATCCGTCCCACGGTAGCCCGGCGACAGGACATTGGACACGTACTCCTTTAGACCAATCTGCGGATAGGCTGTGGGAGTAGCGGAGAATCGCTATATGTGATGATCATCCGTCCCGCTGTGGCCCGGCGACATGACAGTGGACACATACAATAGACCACGCTGTGGCTAAGCGGCAGAACAAAGGAGACTCTCTTAAGGTGATCATCCGTGTCGCAGTGGCCCGGAGAAAAGGCAGTGGACACATACTGCAATATATCACACCGCGGCTAAGGGTTATACTGAGTTCGCTGCAGCCCTTTGAATAGCTGCTTTTGTCTTTTTATAGGTTTTGTGCAAATCGGGAACCGGAATCCGGTTCCCGGTTCCCGATTTAATAAGGAACCGGGAACCTAGAACTTGTTCCCGGTTCCCGATTTCATTTGACAATGTAAAGAGTTGCCTGCGTTAGATAGAAATGTTTTATTAAGTTATCAGTTGATAAGGAATTACATCCTTACACATAGTACACCCGCGCCGTATAATCGTTTGAAACCCGCGCCGCCCCGTATTGAGAGGGCGGAACAAAGCAACTAGACCGCAAGTTTGCGCGGGTTATAGGTCATGATCATCCGTGCCGCTGTGGGCGGGCCGGCGACAGGGCAGTGGACACATACTGCAACAGACCACACCGCAACTGGAGTAACAGAGACTCTCTATATGTAATGACCATCCGTGCCTCAGTGGCCCAGAGAAAGGGCACGGGACACAAACTGCATTAGACCCCACCGCGGCTATGCGGCGGGAGTAACGGAGACTCTCTATAGGTGATGACCATCCATCCCGCGGTAGCCCGGCGACAGGACAGTGGACACATACTGCATTAGACCAAACCGCGGCTAAACGTCGGGAGTAACGGAGACTCTCCAGAGTTGATGACCATCCGTCCCTCAGTGGCCTGGCGACAGGGCAATGGACATGTACTCCTTTAGCCCAATCTGCGGATAGGCTGCGGGAGTAGCGGAGAATCGCTATAGGTGATGATCATCCGTCCCGATGTGGCCCGGCGACTAGACAGTGGACACATACTTCAACATACCACGCTTCGGCTAAGCAGCGGGAGAAGCGGAGACTCTCATAAGGTGATGATCATCCGTGCTGCAGTGGCCCGGAGAAAGTGCAGTGGACACTTACTGCATTAGACCACATCGCGGCTAAGCGTTAGATAGAAATGTTTTATTCATTTATTATTTGAAAAGGAATCACATCCTTACTCACAGTTCACCAGCGCCGCAAATCTTTTAAAACCCGCGCAGCCCCGGATTGAGCGGGCGGAACAAAGCAACGAGACCGCAAGTTTGCGCGGGTTATAGGTGATGATCATCATTGCCCCCATTTGTCCGGCGACAGGGTAGTGGACACATACTGCAACAGACCACACCGCAGCGGAAGTAACGGAGACTCTCTATAGGTGATGACCAACCGTGACGCAGTGGCTCGGAGAAAGAGCAGTGGACACAAACTGTATTAGACCTCAACGCGGCTAATATGCGGGAGTAACGGAGATTCTCTACAAGTGATGACCATCCGTACCGCAGTAGCCCGGAGAAAAGGCAGTGGACACATACTGCATTACACCACATCGCGGCTAAGGGTTATCCTTAGTTAACTACAGCCCTTTGAATAGCTGCTATTGTCTTTTTATAGGTTTTGTGCAAATCGTGAACCGGGGACTTGTTCCCGGTGCCCGTTTCCCGATTTAATAAGGAACCGCGGCTAAGGGTTATACTGAGTTAGCTGCAGCCCTTTGAATAGCTGCTATTGTCTTTTTATAGGTTTTGTGCAAATCGGGAAACGGGAACTAGATCCCGGTTCCCGGTTCCCGATTTAATAAGGAACCGGGAACCGGGAACTCGTTCCAGGTTCCCGATTTGATTTGACTATGTAAAGAGTTGACTGCGTTAGATAGAAATGTTTTAGTCAGTTATCAGTTGATAAGGAATGACATCCTTACTCACAGTTCACCCGCGCCGCAAATCTTTAAAAACCAGCGCAGCCCCGCATTTAGAGGGCGGAACAAAGCAACTATACCTCTAGTTTGCACGGATTATTGGTCATGATCATCCATGCCGAAGTGGCCTGGCAACAGGGCAGTGGACGCATACTGCAACGAGACTCTGTATACGTGAGGACCATCCGTGCCGCAGTGGCCTGGAGAAAAGGCAGTGGACTAATACTGCATTAGACTACACCACGGCTGCGCGGCTGGAGTATCGGAGACTCACTTTAGGTGATGACCATCCGTCCCGCGGAAGACCGGCGACAGGACAGTGGACACATACTGCATTAGACCACACCGCGGCTAAGCGGGAGTAACGGAGACTCTCTAGAGTTGATGGCCATCGGTTCCGCTCTGGCCCGCCGACAGGGCAATGGACATGTTCTCCTTTAGACCAAACTGAGGATAGGCTGCGGGAGTAGCGGGGAATCGGTAAAGGCGATGATCTCCCGTCCCGCTGTGGCCCGGAGAAATGGCAGTGGAAACATACTGCATTAGACCACACCGCGGCTAATGGTTATACTGATTTAGCCTTTGAATAACTGCTTTTGTCTATTTATAGGTTTTGTGCAAATCGGGAGCCGGGAACTAGTTCCCGGTTCCCGATTTGATTTGACTATGTGAAGAGTTGTCGGCGTTAGGTAGAAATGTTTCATTAAGTTAGCAGTTGATAAGGTATGACATCCCTACTCACAGTTCACCCGCGCCACAAATCTTTTGAAACCCGCGCAGCCCCGCATTGAGTGGGCGGAACAAAGTAACTAGACCGCAAGTTTGCGCGAGTTATAGGTCATGATCATCCGTGCCGCTGTGGGTCGGCGACAGGGCAGTGGACACATACTGCAACAGAACACACCGCAGTGGGAGTAACGGAGACTCTCTATAGGAGATGACCATCCGTGCCGCAGTGGCCCGGAGAAAGGGCAGTTGACACAAACTGCATTACACCACATCGCGGCTAAGGGTTATCCTTATTTAACTGCAGCCCTTTGAATAGCTGCTATTGTCTTTTTATAGGTTTTGTGCAAATCGGGAACCGGGGACTAGTTCCCGGTGCCCGTTTCCCGATTTAATAAGGAACCGCGGCTAAGGGTTATACTGAGTTAGCTGCAGTCCTTTGAATAGCTGCTATTGTCTTTTTATAGGTTTTGTGCAAATCGGGAACCGGGAACTAGTTCCCGGTTCCCGGTTCCCGATTTAATAAGGAACCGGGAACTGGGAACCCGTTCCCGGTTCCCGATTTGATTTGATTTGACTATGTAAAGAGTTGACTGCGTTAGATGGAAATGTTTTATTCAGTTATCAGTTGATAAGGAATGACATCCTTACTCACAGTTCACCCGCGCCGCAAATCTTTTAAAACCCGCGCAGCCCCGCATTGAGGGGGCGGAACAAAGCAACTATACCTCTAGTTTGCGCGGATAATAGATCATGATAATCCATGCCGCAACAGGGCAGTGGACGCATACTGCAACAGACCACACCACAGCGGGAGTAACGGAGACTCTCTATAGGTGATGACCATCAGTGCCGAAGTGGCCCGGCGACAGGACAGTGGACACATACTGCATTAGACCAGACTGTGGTTAAGCGGCGGGAGTAACGGAGACTCTCTATACCATCCGTGCCGCAGTGGCCTGGAGAAAAGGCAGTGGGCTAATACTGCATTAGACTACACCGCGGCTGCGCTGCGGGAGTATCGGAGACTCTCTTTAGGCGATGACCATCCGTCCCGCGGACGACCGGCGACAGGACAGTGGACACATACTGCATTAGACCACACCGCGGCTAAACGGCGGGAGTAACGGAGACTCTCTAGAGTTGATGACCATCCGTTCCGCAATGGCCCGGTGACAGGGCAATGGACATGTTTTCCTTTAGACCAAACTGAGGATAGGCTGCGGGAGTAGCGGAGAATCGGTAAAGGCGATGATCATCCGTCCCGCTGTGGCCCGGAGAAAGGGCAGTGGACACATACTGCATTAGACCACACCGCGGCTAATTGTTATACTGAGTTAGCCGCAGCCCTTTGAATAGTTCCCGGTTCCCGATTTGATTTGACTATATGAAGAGTTGTCTGCGTTAGGTAGAAATGTTTCATTAAGTTAGCAGTTGATAAGGTATGACATCCTTACTCACAGTTCACCCGCGCCGCAAATCTGTTGAAACCCGCGCAGCCCCGCATTGAGTGGGCGGAACAAAGTAACTAGACCGCAAGTTTGCGCGAATTATAGGTCATGATCATCAGTGCCGCTGTGGGTCGGCGACAGAGCAGTGGACACATACTGCAACAGAACACACCGCAGCGGGAGTAACGGAGACTCTCTATAGGTGGCCCGGAGAAAGGGCAGTTGACACAAACTGCATTAGACCATACTGCGGCTATGCGGCGGGAGTTACGGAGATTCTCTATAGGGGATGACCGGCAGTGGCCCGGAGAAAGGGCAGTGGACACATACTGCATTAGACCACACCGCGGCTTAACGGTGGGAGTAACGGAGACTCTTTATAGGTGCTGACCATCTGTCCCGCGGTAGCCCGGCGACAGACAGTGGACACATACTGCATTAGACCACACCGCGGCTGCGCTACGGGAGTAACAGAGATTCACTATAGGTGATGACCATCCATGCAGCAGTGGCCCGGAGAAAAGGCAGTTTACACATACTGAATTACACCACATCGCGTCTAAGTGGTGGGAGTAACGGAGACTTTCTATAGGTGATGACCATCCGTCCCGTGGTAGCCCGGCGCCAGAACAGTGGACACATACTGCATTATACCACACCGCGGCTAGACGGCGAGAGTAACGGAGACTCTCTAGAGTTGATGACCATCCGTCCCGCAGTGGCCCGGCGACAGGGCAATGTACATGTACTCCTTTAGACCAAAATGCGGATAGGGTGCGGGGGAAGCGGAGAATCGCTATAGGTCATGATCATCCGTCCCGCTGTGTCCCGGCGACAAGACAGTGGACACATACTGCAATAGACCACACTGCGGCTATGCGGCGGGAGTAGCGGAGACTCTCTTAAGGTGATGATCATCCGTACCGAAGTGGCCCGGAGAAAGGGCAGTGGACACATACTGCATTACACCACACCGTGGCTAAACGGCGGGAGTAACGGAGACTCTCTTTAGGCGATGACCATCCGTCCCGCAGTGGCCCTGGCGACAGGGCAATGGACATGTACTCCTTTAGACCAAACTGCGGATAGGCTGCTGGAGTAGGGGAGAATCGCTATAGGTGATGACCATCCGTCCGCCGTAGCCCGGCGACAGGAAAGTGTACACATACTGCATTACACCACACCGCGGCTAAAAGGCGGGAGTAACTGAGACCTTCTAGAGTTGATGACCATCCGCCCCGCAGTGGCCCGGCAACAGGGAAATGGACATGTACTCCTTTAGACCAATCTGCGGATAGGCTGCGGGAGTAGCGGAGAATCGCTTGAGGTGATGATCATCCGTCCCGCTGTGGCCCGGCGACAAAACAGTAGACACATACTACAATGGACCACGCTGCGGCTAAGCTCCGGGAGTAGCGGAGACTCTATTAAGGTGATGATCATCTATGCCGCAGTGGCCCGGAGAAAGGGCAGTCGACACATACTGCATTAGAAGACACTGCGGCTAAGCGGCGGTAGTAACGGAGATTCTCTTTAGATGAGTGCGTATGTGCCGCAGGGGCCCGGACAAATGGCAGTGGACACATCCTGCATTAGACCACACCGCGGCTTAGTGGCGGGAGTAACGAAGACTCCCTTTTAGTGATGATTATCCGTGCCGCAGTGGCCCGGAGAAAGGGCAGTGGACACATACTGCCTTAGACCACACCGCGGCTTAGTGGCTGGAATAACGGAGAGTGCCTTTAGGTGATGACCACCCGTGCCGCAGTAGCCCGGAGAAAGGGCAGTGGACACCTATTGCATTACACCACATCGCGGCTAAGCGGCGTAAGTAACGGAGACTCTCTACAGGTGATGGTCATCCGTCCGCCGGTAGCCCGGCGACAGGACAGTGTACACATACCGCATTACACCACACCGCGGCTAAACGGCAGGAGTAACGGAGACTCTCTAGAGTTGATGACCATCCGTCCCGCAGTTCCCCGGCGACACGGCAATGAACATGTACTCCTTTAGACCAAAATGCGGATAGGGTGCGGGGGAAGCGGAGAATCGTTTTAGGTCATGATCATCCGTCCCGCTGTGTCCCGGCGACAAGACAGTCGACACATTCTGCAATAGACCACACTGCGGCTAAGCGGCGTGTGTAGCGGAGACTGTCTTTAGGTGATGATCATCCGTGCCGCAGTGTCCCGGAGAAAGGGCAGTGAACACATACTGCATTACACCGCATCGCTGCTAAACGGCGGGAGTAACGGAGACTCTCTTTAGGCGATGACCATCCGTCCCGCAGTGGCCCGGCGACAGGGCAATGGATATGTACTCCTTTAGACCAAATTGCGGATATGCTGCGGGAGTAGCGGAGAATCGCTATAGGTGATGACCATCCGTCTGCCGTAGCCCGGCGAAAGGAAAGTGTACACATACTGCATTACACCACACCGCGGCTAAACGGCGGGAGTAACTGAGACTCTCTAGAGTTGATGACCATCCGCCCCGCAGAAGCCCGGCAACAGGGCAATGGATATGTACTCCTTTAGACCAATCAGCGGATAGGCTGCGGGAGAAGCGGAGAATCGCTATAGGTAATGATCATCCGTCCCGCTATGGCCGGCGACAAAAAAGTAGACACATACTACAATGACCACGTTGCGGCTAAGCGGTGGGATAAGCGGAGACTCTCTTAAGGTGATGATCATCTATGCCGCAGTGGCCCGGAGAGAGGGCAGTGGACACATACTGCATTAGAACACACCGCGGCTAAGCGGCGGGAGTGACGGAGATTCTCTTTAGGTGATGATCGTCCGTGCCGCAGTGTCCCGGAGAAAGGGCAGTGGACACATACTGCATTACACCGCACCGCTGCTAAACGGCGGGAGTAACGGAGACTCTCTTTAGGCGATGACCATCCGTCCCGCAGTGGCCCGGCGACAGGGCAATGGATATGTACTCCTTTAGACCAAATTGCGGATATGCTGCGGGAGTAGCGGAGAATCGCTATAGGTGATGACCATCCGTCCGCCGTAGCCCGGCGACAGGAAAGTGTACACATACTGCATTACACCACACCGCGGCTAAACGGCGGGAGTAACTGAGACTCTCTAGAGTTGATGACCATCCGCCCCGCAGAAGCCCGGCAACAGGGCAATGGATATGTACTCCTTTAGACCAATCAGCGGATAGGCTGCGGGAGAAGCGGAGAATCGCTATAGGTAATGATCATCCGTCCCGCTATGGCCGGCGACAAAAAAGTAGACACATACTACAATGACCACGCTGCGGCTAAGCGGTGGGATAAGCGGAGACTCTCTTAAGGTGATGATCATCTATGCCGCAGTGGCCCGGAGAGAGGGCAGTGGACACATACTGCATTAGAACACACCGGGGCTAAGCGGCGGGAGTAACGGAGATTCTCTTTAGGTGATGATCGTCTGTGCCGCAGTGGCCCGGAGAAAGGGCAGTGGACACATCCTGCCTTAGACCACACCGCGGCTTAGTGGCTGGAATAACGGAGAGTGCCTTTAGGTGATGACCACCCGTGCCGCAGTAGCCCGGAGAAAGGGCAGTGGACACCTATTTCATTACACCACATCGCGGCTAAGCGGCGTAAGTAACGGAGACTCTCTACAGGTGATGGTCATCCGTCCGCCGGTAGCCCGGCGACAGGACAGTGTACACATACCGCATTACACCACACCGCGGCTAAACGGCAGGAGTAACGGAGACTCTCTAGAGTTGATGACCATCCGTCCCGCAGTTCCCCGGCGACAGGGCAATGAACATGTACTCCTTTAGACCAAAATGCGGATAGGGTGCGGGGGAAGCGGAGAATCGTTTTAGGTCATGATCATCCGTCCCGCTGTGTCCCGGCGACAAGACAGTCGACACATTCTGCAATAGACCACACTGCGGCTAAGCGGCGGGTGTAGCGGAGACTGTCTTTATGTGATGATCATCCGTGCCGCAGTTTCCCGGAGAAAGGGCAGTGGACACATACTGCATTACACCGCACCGCTGCTAAACGGCGGGAGTAACGGAGACTCTCTTTAGGCGATGACCATCCGTCCCGCAGTGGCCCGGCGACAGGGCAATGGATATGTACTCCTTTAGACCAAATTGCGGATATGCTGCGGGAGTAGCGGAGAATCGCTATAGGTGATGACCATCCGTCCGCCGTAGCCCGGCGACAGGAAAGTGTACACATACTGCATTACACCACACCGCGGCTAAACGGCGGGAGTAACTGAGACTCTCTAGAGTTGATGACCATCCGCCCCGCAGAAGCCCGGCAACAGGGCAATGGATATGTACTCCTTTAGACCAATCAGCGGATAGGCTGCGGGAGAAGCGGAGAATCGCTATAGGTAATGATCATCCGTCCCGCTATGGCCGGCGACAAAAAAGTAGACACATACTACAATGACCACGTTGCGGCTAAGCGGTGGGATAAGCGGAGACTCTCTTAAGGTGATGATCATCTATGCCGCAGTGGCCCGGAGAGAGGGCAGTGGACACATACTGCATTAGAACACACCGGGGCTAAGCGGCGGGAGTGACGGAGATTCTCTTTAGGTGATGATCGTCCGTGCCGCAGTGTCCCGGAGAAAGGGCAGTGGACACATACTGCATTACACCGCACCGCTGCTAAACGGCGGGAGTAACGGAGACTCTCTTTAGGCGATGACCATCCGTCCCGCAGTGGCCCGGCGACAGGGCAATGGATATGTACTCCTTTAGACCAAATTGCGGATATGCTGCGGGAGTAGCGGAGAATCGCTATAGGTGATGACCATCCGTCCGCCGTAGCCCGGCGACAGGAAAGTGTACACATACTGCATTACACCACACCGCGGCTAAACGGCGGGAGTAACTGAGACTCTCTAGAGTTGATGACCATCCGCCCCGCAGAAGCCCGGCAACAGGGCAATGGATATGTACTCCTTTAGACCAATCAGCGGATAGGCTGCGGGAGAAGCGGAGAATCGCTATAGGTAATGATCATCCGTCCCGCTATGGCCGGCGACAAAAAAGTAGACACATACTACAATGACCACGTTCCGGCTAAGCGGTGGGATAAGCGGAGACTCTCTTAAGGTGATGATCATCTATGCCGCAGTGGCCCGGAGAGAGGGCAGTGGACACATACTGCATTAAAACACACCGCGGCTAAGCGGCGGGAGTAACGGAGATTCTCTTTAGGTGATGATCGTCTGTGCCGCAGTGGCCCGGAGAAAGGGCAGTGGACACATCCTGCATTAGACCACACCGCGGCTTAGTGGTCGGAGTAACGGAGACTCTCTTTAAGTGATGATTATCCGTGCCGCAGAGGCCCGAAGAAAGGGCAGTGGACACATACTGCATTAGACCACACCGCAGCGTAGTGGCTGGAATAACGGAGAGTCCCTTTAGGTGATGACCATCCGTGTCGCAGTAGCCCGGAGAAATGGCAGTGGACACATACTGCATTACACCACATCGCGGCTAAGCGGCGTGAGTAACGGAGACTCTCTACAGGTGATGATCATCCGTCCCGCGGTAGCCCGGCGACAGGACAGTGTACACATACTGCATTACACCACACCACGGCTAAACGGCGGGAGTAACGGAGACTCTCTAGAGTTGATGACCAACCGTCCTGCAGTTGTCCGGCGACAGGGCAATGGACATGTACTCCTTTAGACCAAAATACGGATAGGCTGCGAGAGTAGCGGAAAATCGAGATAGGTCTTGATCATCCGCCTCGCTGTGTCCCGGCGACAAGACAGTGGACACATACTGCAATAGACCACACTGCGTCTAAGCGGCGGGAGTAGCGGAGACTCTCTTAAGGTGATGATCATCCGTGCCGCAGTGGCCCGGAGAACGGGCAGTGGACACATACTGCATTACACCACACGCGGCTAAACGGCGGGAGTAACGGAGACTCTTTAGGCGATGACCATCCGTCCCGCAGTGGCCTGGCGACAGGGCAATGGACATGTACTCCTTTAGACCAAACTGCGGATAGGCTGCGGGAGTAGCGGAGAATCACTATAGGTGATGATCATCCTTCCAGCTGTAGCCCGGCGATAAAACAGTGGACAATAGTGCAATAGACCACACTGGCGAGGGTGAACTGTGAGTAAGGATGGCATTTCTTAGGTAGAAATGTTTTATTCAGTTATCAGTTGATAAGAATGCCATCCTAACTCATAGTTCACCCCGCCGCAATTTTTTTAAAACCCGCGCAGCCCCGCGTTGAGCGGGCGGACCAACGCAACTAGACCGCGAGTTTGCGCGGGTTAAAAAAAAATGATTTAAAAATGTAAAGCTTTGTCTGTTTATTTCTAAATATTTAAAATGCTTAGCAGTTAATAAATAATGGTATCCTATAGTAAATGCAGCCTTTCGAATCGCATTTATAAGAAAATCGTCAATTTGAGCAAATTAGGAACCGGGAACTGGTTCCTCGTTCCCGATTTGATTTAAAGGTATAAAGATTTGTCCGCTGTACATAGATATTTTACAAAGCATATCATTTGATAAATAGGGTTATCCTCAGTCAACTGCAGCCGTTTGAATAGCTGCTTTTGCCTTTTTATAGGTTTTGAGCAAATCGGAAAACCGGGAACTAGGACGGACGGGCTGCATAGTTGGCACTTTACGTCCGTCTCCTTCACTCCTGTCGCGTAACCCCGGTATGGTTTGATGCAGTATACACCTGTGCTTTCGGTCTTGAAATGTTCGCATCTTGCTCCCGGTTTGATATGCTCGAAGTCGCCGGAGCTGACGGACTGCATAGTTGGCACCTCTCGTCCGTCTCCTTCACTTCCAAACGTAAATCGATCTAAGAACCCCCAACCCAACCAACACGCACACACCCAGTGTAATTCGTTTCACTGTCCGTTCCAAGGCGGTTCTTCTGTCGCGGTTTATTTTTGTTATGGTTGGTCTTTTTGAGTTTTTGTCTCAAATATTATTTTGCTTTGGATAGCCGGTTGGACATTTTGTGGGAATGTGACTGTCCTTTCGGTTTTCCGCGGTTGGCGCTTCCATTGGGATCTGTTGTTTCATTTTTGTGTTTCTTCCCCTTTGTTGTCTCTGTTGGGAGCTTTTGGTTAATTGTATCGATTACTGATCATTGCCTTCACTTCTATTTTACACCGGTCTGGGTTGATACAGTATACGACTGTGCTCTCGGGCTAATTGAAATGTGCGCATCTTGGTACCGGAGTGAAGTGATATGCTCGAAGTCGCCGGAAACTGACGGGCTGCATAGATGACAACTTACGTCCGTCTCCTTCACTCCAGCCGCGTTACACCGGCCTTGGTTGATGAAGTATACAAATGTGCTCTCGGGCTAATTGAAATGTGCGCAACTTGGTCCCAGAGTGAAGTGATATGCCCGAAGTCGCCGAGGCTGTCGGGCTGCATAATTGGCAACTTACATCCGTCTCCTTCACTCCTGCCGCGTTACACTGGTCTGGGTTGTTACAGTATACACCTGTGCTCTCGGGCTAATTAAAATGTGCGCATCGTGGTCCCGAAGTGAGATGCGGACTGCATAGTTGACACTGAATGTGCGTCTCTTTCACTCCCGTCGCGTTACACCGGTATGGATTGATGCAGTACATCCATGCTCTCGGACTCTCTTAAAGTGCGCAGCGTGTCCCAGGAGTGATTTGTGGGCGTACAAAAATTTATGCATTATTTTTACCAAATTTGACTACTACTCCGTGACCGTTAAAATACCGCAGTGCTGCTACTTCTGTTGCTGTATTGTAGTATATGCCTCGACGTCCTCACGGTATGGGTCCGCAACATGGTTGGTCTCCAGCTTTAGCGAGGCTTCGTCGTCGGTTGCCGGAGACGGGACGAACGATCGCCCGGCGGCTACCGCGCTATTACAATCTTTCGTTAGCATACTTTGTCTGACCCTCACGCCTGTTGGACTGTGACGGGCGCTGGGACGTCTATATCTCAGTGTAGGCCGAACGTTTCTAAACCGTTTCCCATAATCGGTTTAACTTTTTACGGAGTGCGACGAGCTGTGCTTGTTAAAATGTACTCCTGAGGTTTTTTGCCTCTAGCGGTCCCGCTTGAAGAGATACAGCGCTGATTTTATGCTCGCTAGTAAACGAATTTTGACAAAGAAACTGAATACCAAACCGACATCTCGCCTCGGGGCCAGCCCTTACGGTCCAGTGCGGCTTGATGTAGTACAGGTGGGTCGTCATTTCCCCGTGTAATCCCCGAATGAGTGGGTTAGCCAGTCACTCCAACGTTGTGGGATCATGCAGGGTATGCCCTTCGTCCTTTCACTGAGGTCACACTGCATCGACTCTTGTAGCTTTGTTTCATGAGACTGACGGGCTGTATAGTAGCCACTTAATGTCCGTCTCCTTCACACTCGCCGCGTTTCCCCGTAATGGTTTGATGCAGTACACCTGTTCACTCGGGCTCAGAAAAAGCGTCCAGCGTGGTCCCGGAGTGGTATGATCGAAGAAAAACTGGAGTTTATTGGGGGGGGGGGGGGGGGGGGGAGGGCTGTAAAATGGGGGGGGGGGGGTAATTTTATTTTTCTTATATCTGTTCCAATACAGAGTTATTGGGTACGCGTTTGAACATAGAATCACCTCAATGAGACGGTTCTAACGAGCACCCACAACCTATGTTTAAAGTACGATTATATTATATTATTTTTCTTATTTCTGCTCATGGAGACGATTCTATGTTCTAACTCGAACACATAACCTCTGTATTGGTGTGGGTTGATTCAGGTATGAGTTCACAGCGCATCTTAACTGAGCAGGCTCATGTAGGTTTTCTCCGGGGACTGATGCACTGTATAGTTGGCACCTAACGTCCGTGTCCTTCACTACCCCGCGTTACCCGGGTGTGGCTTGATTCAATACACCTGTGCTGTCTTGCTAAGTAAAAGTAAAAGCGCGCAGCGTGTTCCCGGAGTAGTAAGCTCGAATTCGCCAGTGACTGTAGGACTACATAGTTGGCCTTCAACCCCACCGCATTACTCCGTTATGGTTTGTTACAGTTCACCTCTGCTCTCTGAAAAGTGCGCAATGTGGTCCCGGAGGAATATGCTCGAAGTCGACAGGGACTGACGGACTTCATAGTTACCACCTTATGTCCGCCGCATTATACCGGTATGGGTTGTTGCAGTACACCTGTTCTCTCTGGCTCATTGAAAAGTATGCAACCTGGTCCCGGGGACTGACAGACTTCTTAGTTGGCACGTTCCGTCCGTCTCTTTCTACTCCCGTCGCGTTTCCCCGACGGTATGGTTTGATGCAGTACACCTATGCTCTCGGACTCATTAAAAGTGCGCAGCGTGTCCTCGGAGTGATATGTACGTAGTCGGAGAAGTCTCTCCGGGCCAAACTAGAACTTATGCATTGTTTTTATGAAATTTTTATTCTACACTTTGACTGATATTCACCGTGGGCACGCCACAAGCTTAGTCACCAGCTTTAGCGAGGCTCCGTTGTGGGTTACGCAGCCTCAGTTAACGCCCGTAAGCGAGCCACCGCGCTATTACACTCTTTCGTCTGCAGTTGCTGTGGTAGCATAGTTTGGGCTACCCTCACGCCCGCCGGACTGTGCAGAGCGCTCGGTTGCCCATGGATCAGTGTTGGCCATACGTCCCTTAACCGTTTCAAAAAATCGGTTTCAATTTTCACATTGGCACTTGCTGTGCTTGTGAAAATGTACACCGGAGGTTTTTCGCCTCCAGTTGTCCCGCTTGAAGAGATACAGAGCTGATTTTTAGCCCGCTACTCAATTAATTTTGGCAAAGACTCGCTTTATCAAACCGGCATCTTGCTACGGGGCCAGAACATTTTGACCTAACCCTTAACGCCAAGTGCGGTTTGAGGCAGTACATGCCGCTCGTCTTTCCACCTGGAACCCCGGAAATGGCAGGAAATCCAGTCACTGTCACTCGCGCGGCGTTGGTTAATGCAGGACATGTCCCTCGTCCTTCCACTGAGGTGACATCGCATCTTCCATGATGCTGACTCATGTAGGTTTTCGCCAGAGACTGACGGACTGTACAGTTTGGGTGTTTCATTTTTGTGTTCTCCTAGAAGTTGCACTAATGAGTTAGGAAGCCTTCATGCGAACTGAATAAATTATTTGTCTAAATCGCGACGAAAGTAAGGTCGAGGAATGCGGCCGCATAAAATCGATTTAAGCTCCATAGTGAAATACGTTTATCTAGACCTTCCATGGTGGTTTTTCTGTCGTGGTTAATTTTGGTTATGGTTTATCATTGAGTGTATTTATAGCGTATATTTATTTTGTTTGTTTTGGATTGCCAATTGGCCATTTTGTGTGAAAGTAATTGTTCTTTTGGCTTTCGCTACTGATGTTTCCATTAGTGTCCAAGTATTCCATGTTTGTATTTCTTTCCCTTTGGTGTCTCTGATGGGAGTTGTTGGTGATTGTATCGATTCCGGATCATTGCACTCATTTCTATTTCCCATTTGATTTTGATTAAACTTTCCAGTTATTGCTCCCATGGCCTGAAGATGATGAGGCAGTTCGATCACGAACCGTGATTAACCTTGGTTAACAAATGGTTAACCAAAGTGTGATCGAACTCAGTCTGGCAAGTCATGACGTTACTCTGGTCAAACCAGACTAAAGCGTAGCAGTTGCATCAAGTTTACTTGTATGTCCATCTGTCCGGATAACAGAAGTTATCCCGAGATATCCAACAGCAGGGTCCGGTATCTAAAGAACTTCTCCATCACACAGACCGGGTCACACCTTATTTGACGATTATGGCCCACAGAGAGGGTTGACGCGTCGTTTAAACACGATATCTTCATCATCCTCATACTTCAGGGCTAGGCCATGGTCTACCTCCAGGTTCCTCTGCTCGAACTCTCATTCCACTGCCTTATGGAAAAGTTATCACCGTCTGGCCGCATAACGTAGTTTTTTCCCAGGATGCTCAATCCGCTAAAAATAAAGGATTATAGGTACTCTAAACTCACACTTGGTCACATCTTAGGCTAGGATTCGGACTTTACTTTTCAAACAGTTTAACCTCATGGTCTTGTATCCACATCTGGCCGGATGCTAACAAGCAGTGCCCGGTACCCAATGGAACCCTCTACCGCAAAGACCCGGTCATATCCCAGAGCTAGACCTTGCTCTACCTCCAGGTTCCGCTCCTCGAACGGGCATACCACTGCCTAACGGAAATATCCCCGTCTAGCCGCATACTGCAGGTTATCCCGGGATGCTCAGCCCGCGGAGGATAAAGGGATTAATTGTACTCACAACTGACAATGGGTTACATATCAAAGCTAGGCTTCTGGGCTCGGTCATAGCGTGTCCGTACTTTAATTTTCGCATTGCTTTACCCCATGGGCTTGTAAAACGCGGTTAATTTTTGCTATGGTTTGTCTTTGGGTGTTTGTGTCGCTTATATTATTTTATTTTGGATAGCCTTTTGGCATTTTTTTTGAAAGTAACTGTCCTTTTGGCTTTCCGCTGTTGATGTTTCCGTTGCGGTCTGTTGCTTCATGTTTGTGTTTCGTTCCCTTTTGTATCTCTAATGGGAGCTGTGGGTTAATTGTATCGATTCCTGATCATTACCTCTACTTCTGTTTTGTATCCCATTCCGGTCGGATAAGAGAGGTTATCCCGCGTCACTCACTGCCAAGGTCCGGTACCCAGAGAACCTCTCTACCACAAAGACCGGGTTACTCGCACCAGTTTCTGAGTGATCGGGCTTTACTTTTCGTAAAGTTTCACCCCATGGTATTCCCAACTGTCTGGATAACAGAGATTATTCCGCGGACAGAGGTTATCCCCGCGATATCCAGTAGAAGGGTCCGCTACCAAAAGGAACCCTCTGTCAAGCAAACCGGTTCTCAAGTCCGGACAAGGCCTGGCTCTACATACAGGTTCCGTTTCTAGAACTCCCATACCACTGCCGTTTTGGAAAAAATTATACCGCGCTCAGCCCGCTGAAGATACAGGGACCAAAAGTAATCAAAATTCACACTTCGTCAGACCCCAGGGCTACGCTACTGGGCTTAGCCAAAGTGGGTAGTGGGGTTCGGTGTTTGCTTTTCACATAGTTTCAATCAATGATTTTCTGTCCACATCTGGCTGGATCCCGCGATAAACACTAGCTGAGCCCGTAACCCAAAGGACCGCCCGAAGACACAGATCGAGTGATTCCGCAGGGCCAGGCCTGGCTGTTCCTCCAAGTTTCGCTCTTCTTACACCTATATCACTAACTTATTTTTAAGTTATTCCCGTCTGGCCGCATATCGGAGGTTATCCCGGGATACTCGCGCCGCCGAGTTTGAAAGAATCAAAGGTACTCAGAGGTGACACTGTGTCACATTTCAGGGCTATACCTCTTGGCTTGGCCATAGGGGTCGTCGAGCCTATTTTAACATAGTTTCACCCATGGTTTCGTATATCCATCTTACCGGATCAGACAGGTACCACTGCGATACCAAGTAGCAGGGTTCGGTACCCAAAGGACACCTCTACTACACAAGCAGGGTCATACCACTGAGCCAGGCATGGCTATACCCATACCACTGCTTTATGGAAAAGTCATGCCCCTCTAGCCGCATAACGAAGGTTGTCCCCTGACACTACCCCACGCAGGATAAAGCAATCAAAGGTACTCACAAGCTACACCGGGTCAAATCCAGGGCTAGGCTGCTTGCCATGCCCACCTGGGATAGGGTGTCGGACTTCACTTTTCGCATAATTTCATCATATGGTTTTTTATCTGGCCGGATAACGAAGGTTATCCCGCGATATCCTCTAGCAGGGACCGGTACCAAAGGACCACTCTACCTCACAGAATGGGTCACACTCCTTATATGTGATATGAATTTTGGTGTCACCTTCCTACCTTCCGAAAACAAGATGCCTCTTATCTTGCTCACCTGTTAGAGTAAAGTGTGCATCTGTGCGGTCTTTGCTGGAATATTGAACATTACGGGAACTTCCCCGTGTAAAACGTAACCCTCATTTCCTATACTTCATAAAGTAAAACCGAGAAAACATCTGGTACCTCCTACATTTATGTTTAATCACCCTAGTGAGTATTATATATGGGGAAAATGTATTTCATAGTTAAGATCGCCTGGTTCATGTACTGAAAACAAGTATTAAGCTATTGGACACTTATTAAACCTTTCAAGCGCCAAACACTGTTCAGCAGATGACATTTTTTTTTCTTAATATTTTTCCGAAAAATCAGGTTTGACATTTAATGTGACTGATTTGCCCAGAAGACCATTCACATAAAATGTCAAAATAGAAATGAAGACAATGATCAGGAATCGATACAATCAACCCATTGCTCCCATCTAAAAAATGGCTACTTTTCTGATGAAATTAGAAAAATATTGTAAATCCCGTAAACCCCAGTTTTCCCTCTGCCAAGTGTGATTCAGGGGGGTGTTCGTTTTTGGAAATTGTTTACGTTGTGATATATAAACGTCCCATATTATACGCATATATCATAATAATCTTAAAAAAAAAAAATGAAGGAGCTACCCTGTAAACAAGCGTGTTTTTTTTTTCATGCTAAGCCTGTGGAACCTATCAGTTTCCATAGCAGTTAAAGCTCTGAAGCAATTTGCGTGAAATGCATAAGAAATCAATCCCCTGCACAAGGCAGGCTAATGATAAAATTTGGTTGAGATCTGCCAGCAGGTTAGAGACATATGAATGCATAAAGCGTCTGTGTTTGTTATAAAACCATAAGCAGATGTTTACAACAAGAAAAGTGTCATATCGATCATATTTTTGGGGAACTGGTCTGTTTTCTTCCAACTTGTCTGAGATGCTGTGCCTGAACTTATCATCTCTAAGTTTCGAACCAACCAAAGGAAGCATAAAGGCGCTCGGCTGGTCAAATATGGCTTCTTTTGGCAATAAAATAGACATTACTCCGATGTAAATTGTCAGTTCTGGCCAAATTGCAATCTTGTTGAAAATCTTGTATCCTTTCTTTCTCTCTGAGAATTGTTAAACAAACCAGATCCAAATAAAGGAGCTAGTCAAAACTGGATCCCAATATGGCCGTTTTTGACAATCAATTGATGTAACGCTGTCACCATAAACCTGACCCGATCCAATTTCGAACTTGTCCTAGATTTAATGCATATAAAAATTATCTGCAAGTTTTATGGAGATTTAATAAAGACTGCAGGAGCTACGGTGTTCACGAGTTTGAATAGGACTATATTTGACAATCAATGAGGCGTAACTCTGCCATCGTAAGTTCGATCTAATCCATTTTTATCCCCCGACCGAATAGGTTCGGGGGATATAGCGATCAGCCTGGCGTCCGTCCGTCTGTCCGTCCGTCCGTAGACGCAACCTTGTGCTGACCATAACTCCTATACCATTTGAGATTCATTGATGGTTCTTGGCACAATTGTTCACAAGGCTGAGACGAAGGTTGTCCCCTGACACTACCCCACGCAGGATAAAGCAATCAAAGGTACTCACAAGTTACACCGGGTCAAATCCAGGGCTAGGCTGCTTGCCATGCCCACATGGGATAGGGTGTCGGACTTCACTTTTCGCATAATTTCATCATATGGTTTTTTATCTGGCCGGATAACGAAGGTTATCCCGCGATATCCTCTAGCAGGGACCGGTACCAAAGAACCACTCTACCTCACAGAATGGGTCACACTCCTTATATGTGATATGAATTTTGGTGTCACCTTCCTACCTTCCGAAAACAAGATGCCTCTTATCTTGCTCACCTGTTAGAGTAAAGTGTGCATCTGTGCGGTCTTTGCTGGAATATTGAACATTACGGGAACTTCCCCGTGTAAAACGTAACCCTCATTTCCTATACTTCGTAAAGTAAAACCGAGAAAACATCTGGTACCTCCTACATTTATGTTTAATCACCCTAGTGAGTATTATATATGGGGAAAATGTATTTCATAGTTAAGATCGCCTGGTTCATGTACTGAAAACAAGTATTAAGCTATTGGACACTTATTAAACCTTTCAAGCGCCAAACACTGTTCAGCAGATGACATTTTTTTTTTCTTAATATTTTTCCGAAAAATCAGGTTTGACATTTAATGTGACTGATTTGCCCAGAAGACCATTCACATAAAATGTCAAAATAGAAATGAAGACAATGATCAGGAATCGATACAATCAACCCATTGCTCCCATCTAAAAAATGGCTACTTTTCTGATGAAATTAGAAAAATATTGTAAATCCCGTAAACCCCAGTTTTCCCTCTGCCAAGTGTGATTCAGGGGGATGTTCGTTTTTGGAAATTGTTTACGTTGTGATATATAAACGTCCCATATTATACGCATATATCATAATAATCTTAAAAAAAAATGAAGGAGCTACCCTGTAAACAAGCGTGTTTTTTTTTTTCATGCTAAGCCTGTGGAACCTATCAGTTTCCATAGCAGTTAAAGCTCTGAAGCAATTTGCGTGAAATGCATAAGAAATCAATCCCCTGCACAAGGCAGGCTAATGATAAAATTTGGTTGAGATCTGCCAGCAGGTTAGAGACATATGAATGCATAAAGCGTCTGTGTTTGTTATAAAACCATAAGCAGATGTTTACAACAAGAAAAGTGTCATATCGATCATATTTTTGGGGAACTGGTCTGTTTTCTTCCAACTTGTCTGAGATGCTGTGCCTGAACTTATCATCTCTAAGTTTCGAACCAACCAAAGGAAGCATAAAGGCGCTCGGCTGGTCAAATATGGCTTCTTTTGGCAATAAAATAGACATTACTCCGATGTAAATTGTCAGTTCTGGCCAAATTGCAATCTTGTTGAAAATCTTGTATCCTTTCTTTCTCTCTGAGAATTGTTAAACAAACCAGATCCAAATAAAGGAGCTAGTCAAAACTGGATCCCAATATGGCCGTTTTTGACAATCAATTGATGTAACGCTGTCACCATAAACCTGACCCGATCCAATTTCGAACTTGTCCTAGATTTAATGCATATAAAAATTATCTGCAAGTTTTATGGAGATTTAATAAAGACTGCAGGAGCTACGGTGTTCACGAGTTTGAATAGGACTATATTTGACAATCAATGAGGCGTAACTCTGCCATCGTAAGTTCGATCTAATCCATTTTTATCCCCCGACCGAATAGGTTCGGGGGATATAGCGATCAGCCTGGCGTCCGTCCGTCTGTCCGTCCGTCCGTAGACGCAACCTTGTGCTGACCATAACTCCTATACCATTTGAGATTCATTGATGGTTCTTGGCACAATTGTTCACAAGGCTGAGACGGCGTGTCATGCGCAAGAACCAGAACTCTGGATGCCATACTTTTTGAGTTATCTCCCCTTTTAATAAAATAGAATGACTACTTTGTGATGGCCATAACTCCAATACCCTTAGAGATATATTGATGGTACCTGGCACAGTTGTTCACAAGGCTGAGACGGCGTGTCATGCACAAGAACCACAACTCTGGTTGCCGTGGTTTTTTAGTTATCTTCCCTTCGAATAAAATAGAGTGACAGCCTACCTTGTGATGGCCACATCTCCAATACTCTTTGAGATATATTGATGGTACTTCGTACAGTTGTACATAAAGTTGAACAGGAATGTCACGTGCAAGACCACTACTCTGGGTGCCCTGGTTGTTGAATTATCTCCCCTGACAATATAACCTTGTGATGGCCATAACTCCAATACCCTTTGAGATATATTGAGGGTACTTGGCACAATTGTATACAAGGTTGAGACGGCACTTCGTGCCTAAGAACCGCAACTATGGGTGCTATGGTATTTGAGTTATCTCCCCTTCCAATATAACAGTATGACCACCTTGCGATCACCATACCTCCGATACCCTTTGAGACATATTGATGGTACATGATGTAGATGTACATGAGGTTAAGCAGGTGTGTCATGCTCAAGAATTACATCTCTGGGTGCACTGGTTTTTAGTTATCTCCCCTGACAATATAACATTGTGATGGCCATAACTCAACACCCTTTGATATATATTGAAGGAACTTGGCGCAATAGTATAAAGGTACAGAAGGGGTGTCATGTGCAAGAATCACAACTGTTGGTGTTGTGGTATTTGAGTTATCTACCCTTCCAAAATAACAGTATGACCAGCTTGTGATCACCATGTCTCCAATACAATTTGAGACATATTGATGGTACTTCATACAGAAATACATGAGCTTAAGCAGGCATGTCATGCGCAAGAACCACAATTCTGATTGCCCTGGTTTTTTAGTTTTCTCCCCTGACAGTATAATCTTGTGATGGCCATAACTGCAATACTTTTGTGATATATTGCTGGTTTAATTCTGGTGCACTATCTATTAGTGAACAATCTTCTGAAGGCCAAACTGGCTTTTGGTCGAGTGATTTGCCATCTCTTCCGATGGCTATTTTTTAACTTAATATCCGAGAAGTTTGCATGTCTAAGTTATCTACAGGTTTTATGAAGGTCCATTAAAAATATTTGTATA
Source organism: Lucinisca nassula (assembly GCA_963580285.1). Classification (NCBI taxonomy): domain Eukaryota; kingdom Metazoa; phylum Mollusca; class Bivalvia; order Lucinida; family Lucinidae; genus Lucinisca; species Lucinisca nassula. The sequence goes on along the minus strand of CAUZLF010000761.1, from coordinate 110,573 downwards.
AACACTGTTCATAAGATCAAATATGGCTTTTTGTGACAATCAAGGGAGGGGACGTAACTCTTCCACCGTAAGTTCGATCTGATAAATTTTCAAATGTCTCCGATTTTATATTGCATTTCTAACTTATCTGCAAGATTCAGGAAGATCGAATAAAAAATTTAATAAAACATATGCTTTTCACAAGAAAAATTTTTGACAGTCAAAGAAAACATAACCCTGACATAGTTGGACCCATCGGACCCAGTTTTGAACTCGTCAACGATTTAGCACAATTCTTAGTTATTCTCAAGTTTCATGAAGATCAAAGACAGATTAAAGGAGCTACGCTGTTTACCAGGTCGATGTAGGCCTTTTTGGACAATCAAGGGGACGTTGTTTGGTTTTGGTTTTGCGGCCCTTTCAAGATTATTTCAAACATATCGAGTCTATCTATAATCAGAGGTGGGCGAAAACCGGATTACCCGGAGAAAACCTTCTGACCTTCCGCTGCAGAACTTGGCGTCTCACATGTGACCCAAGCGAGGCTCCAACCACAGCGGTGAGAGACCTAATGATCAAAAGATCAAGAGAACGTTACTATGCCAGTGCAAGAGCAATCTGATCCATTTTCAAACGTGCATGTCTATTTAGTCTGCATTTTTCATGGAGCTCCAAAAAATTGTGAAGAATCTAGGCTGTTCAAAAGGTCGATAATGGGCATTTTTGACATTCAGGTGAACATTTCTCTGCAATTCATGGTCCGACCGGACACATTTTCGAATTAATCAAAGATTTTAGGCACGTCTTAGTTATATGCAATCTTCATGAAGATCAATAAAATCATAACAAAGGAGCTACGCTGTTCACAAACATTTTCCATTTGCAATTATCGAAAAATGGATATGCAAGCAATCCTCAACCAAAACCTTAAAGTAAAATTGGGTTGAGATCTGCCAGCAGGCTACAGAGATATTGTAGTTTAAAAATGGGGACGACGGATGACGACGGCGGACGATGACGACGGAGACTCAAATCTGGAGCCTTCGACTCATACGAGCTTAAACAATGTTGTTATTTTTATGTTTAATTCTGCTGCAAGTACCGACCAGCTACCGGTAAAAACCCATAATTTACTTTTCTCCGCGGTAATAGGAGTTTTTTTTCGCGGAAAACAAGCGAGAAATTTCTCCAAGAAGAAAGAAATTTCGCGTTTCAAAGCGGTTAATTTCACTGCGAAACGCGGCGAAATTTCTCCGCGAAAATTGCTTTTTTTCGGAGAAAGATAATTAGTACAAGTAAAGACGTTCACGGTGTTTCTCCGCGAAATTTGCCTATATCTACATGTTCATTTGCTTGTATTTTTTATCCATTGAAATTTCGTACACAAAGTTTGAAGCATATGACGAAATGCATGTTCTTTGTTCAACCCTGTAGACCGGATAAATGTTTTTTTTTGCACACTAACTTTAGACGAGACGGTTCATAATGTGTTGTCCCCTCACACTCTACACTGTTTTCCGTTCTTCGTGGGTATACACCTAAAGCCCCTTTTTTTGCAAGGTTAGACACTCCAAGCTTGATGCTGGAACAGTGCATTGTGAACTGAACTCTCGTGTATTACACGGGAAGGCTTGATGAGGCCTAATTGGCCGAAAGTAGATAATCTGGCCCAGAAAACATGTACGCTTCATATTTTCCAGTTCTGTGGTGTATTCCTTGCTTCCAAAGGATAACCCTTTAATATAACATATTTAACGTCACTACAGCATCACTACAGCTGGTGTCTGGGAATGTGTGGCGGCCGTAAAAAGTCTCCCTGTCCTACATCATAGTCTAGTTTATATTTTCTCTTGTCCTTTTGGATCATTGATTCCATTGTAGAAGTTTGAAAATAATTGAGGGTCACTGATGAGGCCTAATTTGCCGAAACTAGCTAGTCTTGCCCTGAAAACCTGTACACTTCATATGTTCTGGTTATGTTGTGTATTCCTTGCTTCCAAAGGATAACCCTTTTATAGAACATATTGATCCACGGACACAGTGGCGGAGTCCTGCCTCCGTTCTAAGCATAGCCCGGAGACCGTGCTCCGCTACGGGTATAGCTTTGAATACGGGCACAGTTACCTTGCTATGCTTCCCGTCCGCATCTGGCTGGCCGCAGGGCAAAAATGAGCTACAGAAAGCTTCTCTGTACGTTCTCAGGGACCGCGCTGGGCTTTCTCTTCGTCTCTGGTCTCAGGATCAGAGAGACAAGATGATAGAAGACTTTGTCTACCGTGTCCGGGTCCACACTTGTCTTTGGTTTTGCTAAGTGAAGGCTTGGGACACGGGCACAGCGGCGGCGCTCAGCCTCCGTTTAATGCATAGCTTCGAGACCGTGCTCCGCTGCCGAAAGGCTTCGGGCATGGGCACAATAGCGACGCTGAGCCTCTGTTTTATGCCTAGCCCGGAGACCGTGCTACGCTACGGGAATAGCCTGGGAAACTGGCAGAGCTGCCGAGCTCTGCTTTCCGTCCCTATCTGGCTGGCCGCGGGACAGAGCTGAACTCAAGCAAGCGTCTGTGTACGTTTTCCGTGCTCAGCTTTCTCATCGTGTCTAGTCTCCCTGGCGGAGAGACAAGATGATAGAAGACTATGTCTATCGGATTCGGGTCTGTGCTTTGCATTTGTTTTACTAATTGAAGGCTTTTAGACACGGCCACAGCTTTTAGACACGGCGACAAAGTTTAGCTCGGAGACCGTGCTCCGCTACTAGACGGCTTGGGAAACGGGCACAGTGACGGCGTTCTGCCTCCGTTCGATGTATAGCCCGGAGACCGTTCTCCGCTAAGGGAATAGCTTTGGATACGGGCACAGCTACGCGCTCTGATTTTCGTCCGTATCTGGCTGGCCACTGAGCAGGAATGAGCAGCAGGAAGCATTTGTGTACGTTTTCAGGGACCGCGTTTGGCTTTCTCTTCGTCTCTTGTCCCCGGGACAGAGAGAACAAGATGATAGAAGACTTTGTCTACCGTGTCCGGGTCCACACTTCTCTTTGGTTTTGCTAAATGCAGGCTTGGAACACGGGCACAACGGCGGCGCTCAACATCCGTTCTATGCATAGATCGCAAACCGTGCTCCGCTGCGGAAAGGCTTGAGACACGGGCGGCGTTTCTGTCTCCGTTCTATACCAAGCCCAGAGACCGTTCTCCGCTACGGGAATAGCTTTGTATACGGGCACAGCCACCGCGCTCTGCTTTCCGTCCGTATCTTGCTGGCCGCATGTCAGGATCGAGCTCCAGGAAGCGTTTGTGTACGTTTCCAGAGATCGAACTCGACTTTCTCTTCGTCTCTGGTCTCCGGGGAATAGCGCCAAGATGACAAGAGATAGTGTACCGGATCCAGGTCCGCGCTTGTCTTTGGTTTTGCTTAGTGAAGGGGTGTGACACGGGCACAGTTGCGGCTCTCAGCCTCCATTCTATGCCTTCTCCGGAGACCGTATCCCGCTATGTGAATAGCCTTGGATACTGGCACAGCTGCCGCGCTCTGCTTCCCGTCCGAATCTGGCTGACCGCGGGGCAGGGCTGAGCTCCAGGAAGCGTTTGTATACGTTTTCAGGGACCGCGCTCGTCCTTATCTTCGTCTCTGGTCACCGGGGCGGAGAGACAAGATGGGGGAAGACTTTGGATACCGGATCCGAGTCCCCGCTTGGATTTGGTTTTGCTAACTGAAGGTTTGGGACTCGGACGCAGTGGCAGGTCTTAGCCTCGGTTCTATGCCTTGCCCGGACAAAGCTTTACATATTTAAAGTGAATGACCACCTTTTTAACATAATTACTTCATTTGCAAGAAAAAGTTACTGTAATGATTAATCTCTGACTTTTATTACCAATTGAAATCTGCTAAGGTAATTAAATCAACATTTAATGGTTTCAGTGAAGTCTTCTGGCAGCGGCCATATTTTCCCCAAGGTAATCCAAATCTTTCCCAGGGTTCAACATGTTTGCTAAAATCCTGATCTCATGGAGACTGTAGAAGCTCTATGTCTCTCTATGCAGCTACTAAAGAAGAAGTGATTAGGCTCTCTAATCAGGTTGAATTCTCAAAAATCCTTTGAATAGGCTGTCAGTTCAGCATCTTACATAAGGCTTCATTATGTCTTTGGGCAAAAATAAAGACTTTGAAGAAAGTTTTCCTGAGTTTGGTACTCAGGGCTATCAGTATGAGCCCGAGTTCACAGAAGAGGAGTTTTTGTAGGTAAAATGGGGATTTAAAAGGACATATGTATATATTCTGATAATTTCTCCAAAATATAAATTATTGGTGCTCAAAGGAATCGCCTCATTGAGACATTTCTAACGAGTACCCACAATCTATGCTTTAAAAATATCACAAAATACCATGTGAAATGCAATGAAATATTACCTTAACTTGTCAAGGCGTGTTAATGTAATGATTGGTTAAATGATAATGATATGCATTAATTAACCCTTTTTGTACCAAATGGAATCTTCCTCTTTATATATAGCAGGAGTTCATTTCAAAATTTAGGGGTGTCAGGTTGTGTTTTCATCAAAATTTATTTGGAAAATGACTGGACTTTTAGCAAACAGTGGAGGCCCTGATCAGACGCCACAGAATGCGGCGTCTGATCTGGGCATGCAATGTTTGCCAGGGTACCCGTTTTGGGGTTTCTGGTACTAAATGGGTTATTGAAGAAAAGAAAAGAAATAAGTTGTCAAGAAACCTTAAAGTCCACTTGAAAACAGCTATCTTCAAAATGTTTAGCACAAACAATGTTATGCTGTGCATAAACAAATGTCTTGATGTTGAGATTCTCTGTTCCAAGATTATGAATCCATTTTTCACATAACTCTTTACATTTCTTAGGGTCAGGGATAGCAAAACAGCTTATTTCTTGTCCTCTTTTCACTGTGCAGTATTTGGCCTTACAAGAAGGCATTTTTATTTTAATGTTCACTTTCTTCTCTAAAATCCTCAGCTGCTAAAATACCAATATTTGTTAGCTGCAGCCTGCAGTTGCCGTGAGGTCACCCCAGGAGATATAATCTGTAAACATGTCTGACACCCTATCAGTAACTTTAATGAGCCATTACAGTTAATTAGAGAAACAGTTTAGATGAAGAATGCGATTTTATCATTCCTCAATGGTGTTACTATAAAATGGATCTGAGAAAAAAAAATGGTGGTCATTCACTTTAAATCAATTTTTAAACCCGCGCAAACTTCCGGTCTAGTTGCTTTGGTCCGCCCGCTCAATGCGGCGCTGCGCGGGTTTTTAAAGATTTGCGGCGAGACTAAACTATTAGTAAAGATGGCATTCCTCATCAACTGATAACTGAATAAAACATTTCTACCGAAGGAATGCCATCCTTACTCACAGTTCACCCGCGCCAGTGTGGTCTATTGCAGTATGTGTCCACTATCTTGTCGCAGGGCTACAGGGGGACGGATGATCATCACCTATAGCGATTCTCCGCTACTCCCGCAGCCTATCCGCAGTTTGGTCTAAAGGAGACCATGTACATTGCCCTGTGGCCGGGCCACTACGCGACGGATGGTTATCACCTACAGAGAGTCTCCGTTACTCCCGCCGCTTAGCCGTGGTGTGGTCTAATGCAGTATGTGTCCACTGCCCTTTCTCCGGGCCACTGCGGCACGGGTGATCATCGCCTTAAGAGAGTCTCCGCTACTCCCGCCGATTAGCCGCAGTGTGGTCTATTGCAGTATGTGACCACTGTCTTGTCGCCGGGCTACAGCGTGACGGATGATCATAACCTATAGCGATTCTCCGCTACTCCCGCAGCCTATCCGCGGTTTGGTCTAATGAAGTATATGTCCACTGCCTTTCTCCGGGCCACTGCGGCACGGATGATCATCACCTTAAGAGAGTCTCCGCTACTCCAACCGCTTAGCCGCAGTGTGATCTATTGCAGTATATGTCCACTGTCTTGTCGCCGGACTACAGCGGGACGGACGATCATCACCTTTAGCGATTCTCTGCTACTCCCGCAGCCTATCCGCAGTTTGGTCTAAAGGAGTACATGTCCATTGCCCTGTCTGGGCAACTGCGGGACGGATGGTCATCAACTCCAGAGAGTCTCCGTTATCCCCCGCCCTTTAGCCGCGGTGTGGTCTAATGCAGCAAGTGTCCACTGTCCTGTCGCCGGGCTTCTGCCGGACGGATGGTCATACCTATAGATAGTCTCAGTTACTCTCGCCGCTTTGCCCTGATACGGTGTAATGCAGTATGTGTTAACTGCCCTTTCTCCGGGCTACCGCGGGACGGATGGTCATCATCTTAAGAGAGTAACCGCTACACCCGCCACTTAGCCGCAGCGTGGTCTAATGCAGTATGTGTCCACTGTCTTGTCGCAGGGCCATAGCGGGACGGATGATCATCACCTATAGCGATTCTCCGCTACTCCCGCAGCCTATCCACAGTTTGGTCCAAAGGAGTACATGTCCATTGCCCTGTCGCCGGGCCACTGCGGGACGGATGGTCATCACCTAAAGGGAATCTCCGTTACTCCCGCCGCTTAGCCGCGGTGTGGTCTAATGCAGTATGTGTCCATTGCCCTTTCTCAAGACCACTGCGGCACGGATGATCATCACCTTAAGAGACTCTCCACTACTCCGCCGGTTACCCGCTGTGTGGTCTATTGCAGTATGTATCCACTGTCTTGTCGCCGGGTCACAGGGGGACGAATGATCATCACCTTTAGCAATTCTCCGCTTCCCCCGCAGCCTATCCGCAGTTTGGTCTAAAGGAGTACATAGCCATTGCCCTGTCTGGGCAACTGCGGGACGGATGGTCATCAACTCTAGAGAGTCTACGTTACTCCCGCCGTTTAGCCGCAAGTAGCAAGTGTCCACCGTCCTGTCGCCGGGCTACCGCGTGACGGATGATTATCCCTATAGAGATACCTCGTTATCTCGCCGCTTAGCCGCGATGTGGTGTAATGCAGTATGTGTCCACGGCCCGTTCTCCGGGCTACCGCGGGACGGATGGTCATCATCTTAAGAGAGTCACCGCTACACCGCCACTTAGCCGCAGCGTGGTCTAATGCAGTATGTGTCCACTGTCTTGTCGCCGGGCCACAGCGTGACGGATGATCATCACCTGTAGCGATTCTCCGCTACTCCCGCAGTCTATCCACAGTTTGGTCTAAAGGAGTACATCTCCATTGCCCTGTCTGGACAACTGCGGTACGGATGGTCATCAAACATAGAGAGTCTCCGTTACTCTCGCCCTTTAGCCGCGGCGTGGTCTAATGCAGTAAGTGCCCACTGTCCTGTAGCCGGGCTGCAGCGGGACGGATGATCATCCGAGAGTCTCCGTTACTCCCGCCGCTTAGCCGCGATGGTCTAATGCAGTAAGTACCCACTGTCCTGTCGCCAGGCTGTCGCGGGACGGATGATCATCCGACAGTCTCCGTTACTCCCGCCGCTTAGCCGCGATGTGGTGTAATGCAGTATGTGTCCACTGCCCTTTCTCCGGGCTTCCGCGGGACGAATGGTCATCACCTTAAGAGAGTCTCCGCTACTCAAGCCACTTAGCCGCAGCGTGGTCTATTGCAGTATGTGTCAACTGTCTTGTCGCCGGGCTACAGCGGGACGGATGATCATCACCTATAGCGATTCTCAGCTACTCCCGCAGTCTATCCGCAGTTTGGTCTAAAGGAGTACATTTCCATTGCCCTGTCACCGGGACGGATGGTCATCACCTAAAAAGAGTCTCCGATACTTCAGCCGGTTAGCCGCAGTGTAGTCTAATGCAGTATGTGTCCACTGCCCTTTCTCCGGGACACTGCGGAACGGATGATCATCATCTTAAGAGGGTATCCGTTACTCACGCCGTTTAGCCGCGGTGTAGTCTAATGCAGTATGTGTCCACTGTCCTGACGCCGCCAACCGCGGGACGGATGGTCATCACCTATTGAGAGTCTCCGTTACTCCCGCCGCTTAGCCGCGATGTGGTGTAATGCAGTATGTGTCCACTGCCCTTTCTCCGGGCCACTGCGCCATGGATGGTCATCACCTATAGAGAATCTCCGTTACTTCCGCCACTTAGCCGCGGTGTGGTCTAATGCAGTTTGTGTCCACTGTTCTTTCTCCGGGCCACTGGGGCATGGATGGTCATCACCTATAGAGAGTCTCCGTTAATCCCACTGCGGTGTGGTCTGTTGCAGTATGTGTCCACTGCCCTGTCGCCGGCTCACTGCGGCACGGATGATCATGACCTATAACCCGCGCAAACTTGCGGCCTAGTTGCTTTGTTCCGCCCACTCAATGCGGGGCTGCGCGGGTTTCACAAGATTTGCGGCGCGGGTGAACTGTGAATAAGAATGTCAATCCTTATCAACTGATAACTGAATAAAACATTTCTATCTAACGCAGGCAACTCTTTACATAGTCAAATCAAATCGGGAACCGGGAAATAGTTCCCGGTTCCTTATTAAATCGGGAACCGGGAAACTAGTTCCCGGTTTCCGATTTGCACAAAACCTATAAAAAGGCAATTGCAGCTATTCAAAGGGCTCAAACTAACACAGAATAACCCTAGCCTTGGTGTGGTCTAATGCAGTATGTGTCCACTGCCCTTTCTCATGGCCACTGCGGCACGGATGATCATCACATTAAGAGAGTCTCCGCTACTCCCACCACTTAGCCGGAGCGTGGTCTATTGTAGTATGTGTCCATTGTCTTGTCGCCGGGCCACAGCGGGACGGATGAGCATCACCTATATTATTTTCCGCTACTCCCGCAGCCTATCCGCAGATTGGTCTAAAGCAGAACATGTCCATTGCCCTGTCGCCGGGCCACAGCGGGACGGATGGTCATCAACGCAAGAGAGTCTCCGTTACTAACGACGTTTAGCCGCGGTGTGGTCTAATGCAGTATGTGTCTACTGTCTTGTCGCCGGGCTACCGCGGGACGGATGGTCATCACCTATAGAGAGTCTGTGTAACTCCCGCCGCTTAGCCGCGATGTTGTGTAATGCAGTATGTGACCACTGCCCTTTCTCCGGGCCACTGCGGCACGGATGTTCATCACCTATAGAGAATCTCCGTTACTCCCGCCGCTTAGCCGCGGTGTGTTCTAATGCAGTTTGTGTCCACTGCCCTTTTTCCGGGCCACTCCGGCACGGATGGTCATCACCTATAGAGAATCTCCGTTACTCCCGCCGCTTATCCGCGGTGTGGTGTAATGCAGTTTGTATCCACTGCCCTTTCTCCGGGCCACTGCGGCACGGATGGTCACGGAGATAGTCTCCGTTACTCCCGCCGCTTAGCCGCGATGTGGTGTAATGGAGTATGTGTCGACTGCCCTTTCTCCGGGCCACAGCAGTACGGATGCTCTTCACCTATAGAAAATCTCTGTTTCTCCCGCCGCTTTGCCGCGATGTTGTATAACGCAGTTTGTGTCCACTGCCATGTCGCCGGACCACTCCGGCACGGATGATCATGACCTGTAACCCGCGCAAACTTCGGGTCTGGTTGCTTTGTTCCGCCCGATCAATGCGGGGCTGTGCGGGTTTTAAAGGTTTTGCGGCGCGGTTGACCTTTGAGTTAGGATGTCATTCCTTATCAACTGAAGACTGGATAAAACATTTCTATCTAACGCGGGCAACTCTTTATATAGTCAAAACAAATCCCGGTTCCTTATTAAATCGGGAACCGGGAACTAGTTCCCGGTTCCCGATTTGCACAAAATCTATAAAAAGACAATAGCAGCTATTCAAAGGGCTGCAGCTAACTCAGTATAACCCTTAGCCGCGGTGTGGACTAATGCAGTATGTGTCCACTGCCCATTCTCCGGGCCACTGCGGCACGGATGATTATCACCTTAAGAGAGTCTCCGCTACTCCCGCCGCTTAGCCGTAGCGTGGTCTATTGAAGTATGCGTCCACTGCCTTGTCGCCGGGCCACAGCGGGACGGATGATCATCACCGATAGCGATTCTCCGCTACTCTCGCAGCCTATCCGCAGATTGGTCTAAAGGAGTACATGTCTATTGTCCTGTCGCCGGGCCACTGCGGGGCGGATGATCATCCACTCTAGAGAGTCTCCGTTATTCCTGCCGTTTACCCGCGGTGTGGTCTAATGCAGTATGTGTCCACTATCCTGTCGCCGAGCTACCGCAGGACGGATGGTCATCACCTATAGAGAGTCTCCGTTACTCCCGCCACTTAGCCGCGGTGTGGTGTAAAGCAGTATGGGTCCATTGCCCTTTCTCCGGGCTACTGCAGCGGATGGCCATCACCTATAGAGAATCTCCGTTACTCCCGCCGCTTAGCCGCGGGGTGGTCTAATGCAGTTTGTGTCCGCGGTCCTTTCGCCGGGCTACCGCCGGACGGATGGTCATCATCTAAAGAGAGTCTCCGTTACTCCCGCCGCTTAGCCGCGATGTGGTGTAATGCAGTATGTGTCCACTGCCCATTATCCGGGCCACAGCGGCACGGATGGTCATCACCTATAGAGAATCTCCGTTACTCTCGCCGCTTAGCCGCGATGGATCTAATGCAGTTTGTGTTCAATGCCCTTTCTCCTGGCCACTGCGGCACGGATGGTCATCACCTATAGAGAGTCTCCGTTTACTCCCGTTGCGGTGTGGTCTGTTGCAGTATGTGTCCACTGCCCTTTCTCCGGGCCACTGCGGCACGGACGGGCATCACCTCAAGACCGTCTTCGTTACTCCCGCCGCTCAGCCGCGGTGTAGTCTTATGCAGTGTGTGTCCACTGCCTTTTCTCCGGGCCACTGCGGCACTGATGCTCCTCACCTATAGACAGTCTCCGTTACTCTCGCCGCTTAGCCGCGGTGTGGTCTAATGCAGTTTGTGTCCACTTGTCTTTCTCCGGGCCACTTCAGCACGGATGGTCATCACCTATAGAGAGTCTCCGTTACTCACGCTTCGGTGTCGTCTGTTGCAGTATGTGTCCACTGCCCTGTCGCCGTCCCACTGCGGCACGGATGATCATGACCGAAAACCCGCGCAAACTTGCGGTCTAGTTGCTTTGTTCCGCCCGCTCAATGCGGGGCTGCGCGGGTTTTAAAAGATTTGCGGCGCGGGTGACCTGTGAGTAAGGATGTCATTCATTTTCAACAGATAATTGAATAAAACATTTTTATCTAACGCAGGCAGCTCTTTACATAGTCAAATCAAATCGGGAACCGGGAACTAGTTCCCGGTTCCCGGTTCCTTATTAGATCGGGAACCGTGAACCGGGAACTTCCCGATTTGCACAAAACGTTTAAAAGACAATAGCAGTTATTCCAAGGGCTGCAATTAACTAAGGATAACCCTTAGACGCGATGTGGTCTAATGCAGTATGTGTCCACTCCCCATTCTCCGGGCCACTGCGGCACGGATGATCATCACCTTAAGGGAGTCTTCGCTACTCCCGCCGCTTAGACGCAGCGTGGTCTATTGCAGTATATATCCATTGTCTTGTCACCGGGCCACAGCGGGACGGATGATCATCACCTATAGCGATTCTCAGCTACTCCCGCAGCCTATCCGCAGTTTGTTCTAAAGGAGAACTTGTCCATTGCCCTGTCGCCGGGCCACTGCGGGACGGATGGTCATCAACTCTTCCGCCGTTTAGCCGCGGTGTGGGTTAATGCAGTATGTGTCCACTGTCCTGTCGCCGCGCTACCGCGGGACGGATGGTCATCACCTAAAGAGAACCTTAGATACTCCCGCCGCTCAGCCGCGCTTGTAGTCTAATGCAGCATGTGTCCACTGCCTTTTCTCCAGGCCACTGCGGCACGGATGGTTCTCACTTGTAGAGAGTCTCCGTTTCTTCCGCAGTTTTGCCGCGGCGTGGTCTAATGCACTGTGTGTCCACTGTCCTGTCGCCGTTACTCCCGCTGCGGTATGGTTTGTTGCAGTATGCGTCCACTGCCCTGTCGCCGGCCCACTGCTACCACTGTCGCCTGCTACCGCGGGACGGATGGTCATCTCCTATAGAGAGTCTCCGTTACTCCCGCCGCTCAGCCGCAATGTGGTGAAATGCAGTATTTGTCCACTGCCCTTTCTCCGGGCCACTGCGGCACGGATGGTCATTACCTATAGTGAGTCTCCGTTACTCCCGCTGCTGTGTGGTCTATTTCAGAATGTGTCCACTGCCCTGTCGCCGGCCCACTGTGGCACGGATGATCATGACCAATAACCCGCGCAAACTTGCGGTCTAGTTGCTTTCTTCCGCCCGGTCAATGCGGGGATGCGCGGGTTTCAAAAGATTTGCGGCGCGGGTGAACTGTGTGTAAGGATGTCATTCCTTATCAACTGATAACTTAATAAAACATTTCTATCTAACGCAGGCAACTCTTTACATAGTCAAATCAAATCGGGAACCGTGAACTAGTTCCCGGTTCCCGGTTCCTTATTAAATCGGGAACCGGGAACTAGTTCCCGGTTCCCGATTTGCACAAAACATATAAAAAACAATGGTAGCTATTCAAAGGGCTGCAGCTAACTCAGTATAACCCTTAGCCGCGATGTGGTCTAATGCAGTATGTGTTGACTGCCCTTTCTCCCGGCCACTGCGGCACGGATGATCATTACCTTAAGAGAGTCTCCGCTACTCCCGCCGCTTAGCCGCAGCGTGGTCTATTGTGGTATGTGTCCACTGTCATGTCGCCGGGCCACAGCGGGACGGATGATCATCACCTATAGAGAGTCTCCGTTACTCCCGACGCGATGTGGTGTAATGCAGTATTTGTCCACTGCCCTTTCTCCGGGCCACTGCGGCACGGATGGTCATCGCCTTTAGAAAATCTCCGTTACTCCCGCCGCTTAGCCGCGGTGTGGTCTAATTCAGTTTGTGTCCACTGCCCTTTCTCCGGGCCACTGCGGCATGGATGGTCATCACCTATAGTGAGTCTCCGTTACTCCCGCTGCTGTGTGGTCTGTTTCAGAATGTGTCCACTGCCCTGTCGCCGGCCCACTGTGGCACGGATGATCATGACCAATAACCCGCGCAAACTTGCGGTCTAGTTGCTTTCTTCCGCCCGGTCAATGCGGGGATGCACGGGTTTCAAAAGATTTGCGGCGCGGATGAACTGTGTGTAAGGATGTCATTCCTTATCAACTGATAACTTAATAAAACATTTCTATCTAACGCAGGCAACTCTTTACATAGTCAAATCAAATCGGGAACCGGGAACCGGGAACTAGTTCCCGGTTCCCGGTTCCTTATTAAATCGGGAACCGGGAACCGGGAACTAGTTCCCGGTTCCCGATTTGCACAAAATATATAAAAAACAATGGTAGCTATTCAAAGGGCTGCAGCTAACTCAGTATAACCCTTAGCCGCGATGTGGTCTAATGCAGTATGTGTAGACTGCCCTTTCTCCTGGCCACTGCGGCACGGATGATCATCACCTATAGAGAGTCTCCGTTACTCCCGCCGCTCAGCCGCGATGTGGTGTAATGCAGTATTTGTCCACTGCCCTCTCTCCGGGCCACTGCGGCACGGATGGTCATCACCTTTAGAGAATCTCCGTTACTCCCGCCGCTTAGCCGCGGTGTGGTCTAATTCAGTTTGTGTCCACTGCCCTTTCTCCGGGCCAGAGAGTTTCCGCTACTCCCGCCGCTTAGCCGCAGCGTGGTCTATTGTGGTATGTGTCCACTGTCATGTCGCCGGGCCATAGCGGGACGGATGATCATCACCTATAGAGAGTCTCCGTTACTCCCGCCGCTCAGCCGCGATGTGGTGTAATGCAGTATTTGTCCACTGCCCTTTCTCCGGGCCACTGCGGCACGGATGGTCATCACCTTTAGAGAATCTCCGTTACTCCCGCCGCTTAGCCGCGGTGTGGTCTAATTCAGTTTGTGTCCACTGCCCTTTCTCCGGGCCGCTGCGTCACGGATGGTCATCACCTGTAGTGAGTCTCCGTTATTCCCGCTGCTGTGTGGTCTGTTTCAGAATGTGTCCACTGCCCTGTCGCCGGCCCACTGTGGCACGGATGATCATGACCAATAACCCGCGCAAACTTGCGGTCTAGTTGCTTTCTTCCGCCCGGTCAATGCGGGGATGCGCGGGTTTCAAAAGATTTGCGGCGCGGGTGAACTGTGTGTAAGGATGTCATTCCTTATCAACTGATAACTTAATAAAACATTTCTATCTAACGCAGGCAACTCTTTACATAGTCAAATCAAATCGGGAACCGGGAACTAGTTCCCGGTTCCCGGTTCCTTATTAAATCGGGAACCGGGAACCGGGAACTAGTTCCCGGTTCCCGATTTGCACAAAACATATAAAAAACAATGGTAGCTATTCAAAGGGCTGCAGCTAACTCAGTATAACCCTTAGCCGCGATGTGGTCTAATGCAGTATGTGAAGACTGCCCTTTCTCCCGGCCACTGCGGCACGGATGATAATTACCTTAAGAGAGTCTCCGCTACTCCCGCCGCTTAGCAGCATCGTGGTCTATTGTGGTATGTGTCCACTGTCATGTCGCCGGGCCACAGCGGGACGGATGATCATCACCTATAGAGAGTCTCCGTTACTCCCGCCGCTCAGCCGCGATGTGGTGTAATGCAGTATTTGTCCACTGCCCTCTCTCCGGGCCACTGCGGCACGGATGGTCATCACCTTTAGAGAATCTCCGTTACTCCCGCCGCTTAGCCGCGGTGTGGTCTAATTCAGTTTGTGTCCACTGCCCTTTCTCCGGGCCACTGCGGCACGGATGGTCATCACCTATAGTGAGTCTCCGTTACTCCCGCTGCTGTGTGGTCTGTTTCAGAATGTGTCCACTGCCCTGTCGCCGGCCCACTGTGGCACGGATGATCATGACCAATAACCCGCGCAAACTTGCGGTCTAGTTGCTTTCTTCCGCCCGGTCAATGCGGGGATGCGTGGGTTTCAAAAGATTTGCGGCGCGGGTGAACTGTGTGTAAGGATGACACTCCTTATCAACTGATAACTTAATAAAACATTTCTATCTAACGCAGGCAACTCTTTACATAGTCAAATCAAATCGGGAACCGGGAACTAGTTCCTTATTAAATCGGGAACCGGGAACCGGGAACTAGTTCCCGGTTCCCGATTTGCACAAAACATATAAAAAACAATGGTAGCTATTCAAAGGGCTGCAGCTAACTCAGTATAACCCTTAGCCGCGATGTGGTCTAATGCAGTATGTGTAGACTGCCCTTTCTCCCGGCCACTGCGGCACGGATGATCATTACCTTAAGAGAGTCTCCGCTACTCCCGCCGCTTAGCCGCAGCGTGGTCTATTGTGGTATGTGTCCACTGTCTTGTCGCCGGGCCACAGCGGGACGGATGATCATCACCTATAGAGAGTCTCCGTTACTCCCGCCGCTCAGGCGCGATGTGGTGTAATGCAGTATTTGTCCACTGCCCTCTCTCCGGGCCACTGCGGCACGGATGGTCATCACCTTTAGAGAATCTCCGTTACTCCCGCCGCTTAGCCGCGGTGTGGTCTAATTCAGTTTGTGTCCACTGCCCTTTCTTCGGTCCACTGCGGCACGGATGGTCATCACCTATAGTGAGTCTCCGTTACTCCCGCTGCTGTGTGGTCTGTTTCAGAATGTGTCCACTGCCCTTGCGCCGGCCCACTGTGGCACGGATGATCATGACCAATAACCCGCGCAAACTTGCGGTCTAGTTGCTTTCTTCCGCCCGGTCAATGCGGGGATGCGCGGGTTTCAAAAGATTTGCGGCGCGGGTGAACTGTGTGTAAGGATGTCATTCCTTATCAAATGATAACTTAATAAAACATTTCTATCTAACGCAGGCAACTCTTTACATAGCCAATCAAAACTAGTTCCCGGTTCCCGATTTGCACAAAACATATAAAAAACAATGGTAGCTATTCAAAGGGCTGCAGCTAACTCAGTATAACCCTTAGCCGCGATGTGGTCTAATGCAGTATGTGTAGACTGCCCTTTCTCCCGGCCACTGCGGCACGGATGATCATTACCTTAAGAGAGTCTCCGCTACTCCCGCCGCTCAGCCGCAGCGTGTTCTATTGTGGTATGTGTCCACTGTCTTGTCGCCGGGCCACAGCGGGACGGATGATCATCACCTATAGAGAGTCTCCGTTACTCCCGCCGCTCAGCCGCGATGTGGTGTAATGCAGTATTTGTTCACTGCTCTTTCTCCGGGCCAATGCGGCACGGATGGTCATCATCTTTAGAGAATCTCCGTAACTACCGCCGCTGAGCCGCGGTGTGGTCTAATTCAGTTTGTGTCCACTGCCCTTTCTTCGGGCCACTGCGGCACGGATGGTCATCACCTATAGTGAGTCTCCGTTACTCCCGCTGCTGTGTTGTCTGTTTCAGAATGTGTCCACTGCCCTGTCGCCGGCCCACTGTGGCACGGATGATCATGACCATTAACCCGCGCAAACTTGCGGTCTAGTTGCTTTCTTCCGCCCGGTCAATGCGGGGATGCGCGGGTTTCAAAAGATTTGCGGCGCGGGTGAACTGTGTGTAAGGATGTCATTCCTTATCAACTGATAACTGAATAAAACATTTCTATCTAACGCAGGCAACTCTTTACATAGTCAAATCAAATCGGGAACCGGGAACTAGTTCCCGGTTCCCGGTTCCTTATTAAATCGGGAACCGGGAACCGGGAACTAGTTCCCGGTTCCCGATTTGCACAAAACATATAAAAAACAATGGTAGCTATTCAAAGGGCTGCAGCTAACTCAGTATAACCCTTAGCCGCGATGTGGTCTAATGCAGTATGTGAAGACTGCCCTTTCTCCCGGCCACTGCGGCACGGATGATCATTACCTTAAGAGAGTCTCCGCTACTCCCGCCGCTTAGCCGCAGCGTGTTCTATTGTGGTATGTGTCCACTGTCTTGTCGCCGGGCCACAGCGGGACGGATGATCATCACCTATAGAGAGTCTCCGTTACTCCCGCCGCTCAGCCGCGATGTGGTGTAATGCAGTATTTGTCCACTGCCCTTTCTCCGGGCCACTGCGGCACGGATGATCATCACCTTTAGAGAATCTCCGTAACTCCCGCCGCTGAGCCGCGGTGTGGTCTAATTCAGTTTGTGTCCACTGCCCTTTCTTCGGGCCACTGCGGCACGGATGGTCATCACCTATAGTGAGTCTCCGTTACTCCCGCTGCTGTGTGGTCTGTTTCAGAATGTGTCCACTGCCCTGGCGCCGGCCCACTGTGGCACAGATGATCATGACCAATAACCCGCGCAAACTTGCGGTCTAGTTGCTTTCTTCCGCCCGGTCAATGCGGGGATGCGCGGGTTTCAAAAGATTTGCGGCGCGGGTGAACTGTGTGTAAGGATGTCATTCCTTATCAAATGATAACTTAATAAAACATTTCTATCTAACGCAGGCAACTCTTTACATAGTCAAATCCAATCGGGAACCGGGAACTAGTTCCCGGTTCCCGGTTCCTTATTAAATCGGGAACCGGGAACCGGGAACTAGTTCCCGGTTCCCGATTTGCACAAAACATATAAAAAACAATGGTAGCTATTCAAAGGGCTGCAGCTAACTCAGTATAACCCTTAGCCGCGATGTGGTCTAATGCAGTATGTGTAGACTGTCCTTTCTCCCGGCCACTGCGGCACGGATGATCATTACCTTAAGAGAGTCTCCGCTACTCCCGCCGCATAGCCGCAGCGTGGTCTATTGTGGTATGTGTCCACTGTCATGTCGCCGGGCCACAGCGGGACGGATGATCATCACCTATAGAGAGTCTCCGTTACTCCCGCCGCTCAGCCGCGATGTGGTGTAATGCAGTATTTGTCCACTGCCCTTTCTCCGGGCCACTGCGGCACGGATGGTCATCACCTTTAGAGAATCTCCGTTACTCCCGCCGCTTAACCGCGGTGTGGTCTAATTCAGTTTGTGTCCACTGCCCTTTCTCCGGGCCACTGCGGCACGGATGGTCATCACCTATAGTGAGTCTCCGTTACTCCCGCTGCTGTGTGGTCTGTTTCAGAATGTGTCCACTGCCCTGTCGCCGGCCCACTGTGGCACGGATGATCATGACCAATAACCCGCGCAAACTTGCGGTCTAGTTGCTTTCGTCCGCCCGGTCAATGCGGGGATGCGCGGGTTTCAAAAGATTTGCGGCGCGGGTGAACTGTATGTAAGGATGCCATTCCTTATCAACTGATAACTTAATAAAACATTTCTATCTAACGCAGGCAACTCTTTACATAGTCAAATCAAATCGGGAACCGGGAACTAGTTCCCGGTTGCCGGTTCCTTATTAAATCGGGAACCGGGAACCGGGAACTAGTTCCCGGTTCCCGATTTGCACAAAACATATAAAAAACAATGGTAGCTATTCAAAGGGCTGCAGCTAACTCAGTATAACCCTTAGCCGCGATGTGGTCTAATGCAGTATGTGTAGACTGCCCTTTCTCCCGGCCACTGCGGCACGGATGATCATTACCTTAAGAGAGTCTCCGCTACTCCCGCCGCTTAGCCGCAGCGTGTTCTATTGTGGTATGTGTCCACTGTCTTGTCGCCGGGCCACAGCGGGACGGATGATCATCACCTATAGAGAGTCTCCGTTACTCCCGCCGCTCAGCCGCGATGTGGTGTAATGCAGTATTTGTCCACTGCCCTTTCTCCGGGCCACTGCGGCACGGATGATCATCACCTTTAGATAGTGAGTCTCCGTTACTCCCGCTGCTGTGTGGTCTGTTTCAGAATGTGTCCACTGCCCTGGCGCCGGCCCACTGTGGCACGGATGATCATGACCAATAACCCGCGCAAACTTGCGGTCTAGTTGCTTTCTTCCGCCCGGTCAATGCGGGGATGCGCGGGTTTCAAAAGATTTGCGGCGCGGGTGAACTGTGTGTAAGGATGTCATTCCTTATCAAATGATAACTTAATAAAACATTTCTATCTAACGCAGGCAACTCTTTACATAGCCAATCAAATCGGGAACCGGGAACTAGTTCCCGGTTCCCGATTTGCACAAAACATATAAAAAACAATGGTAGCTATTCAAAGGGCTGCAGCTAACTCAGTATAACCCTTAGCCGCGATGTGGTCTAATGCAGTATGTGTAGACTGCCCTTTCTCTCGGCCACTGCGGCACGGATGATCATTACCTTAAGAGAGTCTCCGCTACTCCCGCCGCTCAGCCGCAGCGTGTTCTATTGTGGTATGTGTCCACTGTCTTGTCGCCGGGCCACAGCGGGACGGATGATCATCACCTATAGAGAGTCTCCGTTACTCCCGCCGCTCAGCCGCGATGTGGTGTAATGCAGTATTTGTTCACTGCCCTTTCTCCGGGCCACTGCGGCACGGATGGTCATCACCTTTAGAGAATCTCCGTAACTACCGCCGCTGAGCCGCGGTGTGGTCTAATTCAGTTTGTGTCCACTGCCCTTTCTTCGGGCCACTGCGGCACGGATGGTCATCACCTATAGTGAGTCTCCGTTACTCCCGCTGCTGTGTTGTCTGTTTCAGAATGTGTCCACTGCCCTGTCGCCGGCCCACTGTGGCACGGATGATCATGACCAATAACCCGCGCAAACTTGCGGTCTAGTTGCTTTCTTCCGCCCGGTCAATGCGGGGATGCGCGGGTTTCAAAAGATTTGCGGCGCGGGTGAACTGTATGTAAGGATGCCATTCCTTATCAACTGATAACTTAATAAAACATTTCTATCTAACGCAGGCAACTCTTTACATAGTCAAATCAAATCGGGAACCGGGAACCAGTTCCCGGTTCCCGGTTCCTTATTAAATCGGGAACCGGGAACCGGGAACTAGTTCCCGGTTCCCGATTTGCACAAAACATATAAAAAACAATGGTAGCTATTCAAAGGGCTGCAGCTAACTCAGTATAACCCTTAGCCGCGATGTGGTCTAATGCAGTATGTGTAGACTGCCCTTTCTCCCGGCCACTGCGGCACGGATGATCATTACCTTAAGAGAGTCTCCGCTACTCCCGCCGCTTAGCCGCAGCGTGTTCTATTGTGGTATGTGTACACTGTCTTGTCGCCGGGCCACAGCGGGACGGATGATCATCACATATAGAGAGTCTCCGTTACTCCCGCCGCTCAGCCGCGATGTGGTGTAATGCAGTATTTGTCCACTGCCCTTTCTCCGGTCCACTGCCCTTTCTCCGGGCCACTGCGGCACGGATGATCATCACCTTTAGAGAATCTCCGTAACTCCCGCCGCTGAGCCGCGGTGTGGTCTAATTCAGTTTGTGTCCACTGCCCTTTCTTCGGGTCACTGCGGCACGGATGGTCATCACCTAAAGTGAGTCTCCGTTACTCCCGCTGCTGTGTTGTCTGTTTCAGAATGTGTCCACTGCCCTGTCGCCGGCCCACTGTGGCACGGATGATCATGACCATTAACCCGCGCAAACTTGCGGTCTAGTTGCTTTCTTCCGCCCGGTCAATGCGGGGATGCGCGGGTTTCAAAAGATTTGCGGCGCGGGTGAACTGTGTGTAAGGATGTCATTCCTTATCAACTGATAACTGAATAAAACATTTCTATCTAACGCAGGCAACTCTTTACATAGTCAAATCAAATCGGGAACCGGAAACTAGTTCCCGGTTCCTTATTAAATCGGGAACCGGGAACCGGGAACTAGTTCCCGGTTCCCGATTTGCACAAAACATATAAAAAACAATGGTAGCTATTCAAAGGGCTGCAGCTAACTTAGTATAACCCTTAGCCGCGATGTGGTGTAATGCAGTATTTGTCCACTGCCCTTTCTCCGGGCCACTGCGGCGAGGATGGTCATCACCCTTTAGAGAATCTCCGTTACTCCCGCCGCTAAGCCGCGGTGTGGTCTAATTCAGTTTGTGTCCACTGCACTTTCTCCGGGCCACTGCGGCACGGATGGTCATCACCTATAGTGAGTCTTCGTTACTCCCGCTGCTGTGTGGTCTGTTTCAGAATGTGTCCACTGCCCTGTCGCCGGCCCACTGTGGCACGGATGATCATGACCAATAACCCGCGCAAACTTGCGGTCTAGTTGCTTTCTTCCGCCCGGTCAATGCGGGGATGCGCGGGTTTCAAAAGATTTGCGGCGCGGGTGAACTGTGTGTAAGGATGTCATTCCTTATCAACTGATAACTTAATAAAACATTTCTATCTAACGCAGGCAACTCTTTACATAGTCAAATCAAATCGGGAACCGTGAACTAGTTCCCGGTTCCCGATTTGCACTAAACCTATAAAAAGACAATATCAGCTATTCAAAGGGCTGCAGTTAACTAAGGATGACCCTTAGACGCGCTGTGGTCTAATGCAGTATGTGTCCACTGCCCATTCTCCGGGCCACGCGACACGGATGATCATTACCTTAAGAGAGTCTCCTCTACTCCCGCCGCTTAGACGCAGCGTGGTCTCTTGTAGTATGTGTCCACTGTCTTGTCGCCGGGCCACAGCAGGAAGGATGATCATCACCTATATAGAGTCTCCGTTACTCCCGCCGCTAAGCCGCGACGTGGTGTAATGCAGTATTTGTCCACTGTCCTTTCTCCGGGCCACTGCGGCACGGATGGTCATCACCTATAGAGAATCTCCGTTACACACGCCGCTTACCCGCGGTGTGGTCTAATGCAGTTTGTGTCCACTGCCCTTTCTCCGGGCCACTGCGGCAAGGATGGTCATCACCTATAGAGAATTCTCCGTTACTCACGCCGCTAACCCGCGGTGTGGTCTAATGCAGTTTGTGTCCACTGCCCTTTCTCCGGGCAACTGCTGCATTTAACTAAGGTAACCCTTCGCCGTGATGTGGTGTATGCAGTATGTGTCCACTGCCCTTTCTCCGGGCCACTGCGGCACGGATGGTCATCACCTATAGACAATCTCCGTTACTCCCGCCGCATAGCCGCGATGTGGTGTAATGCAGTTTGTGTCCCTTACCCTGGGCCACTGCGGCACGGATGGTCATCACCTATAGAGACTCATCGTTACTCCCGCTGCGATGTGGTCGGTTGCAGTATGTGTCCACTGCCCTGTCGCCGGCCCACTGCGGCACGGATGATCATGACCTATTGCCAGCGCAAACTTGCGGTCTAGTTACTTTGTACCGCCCGCTCAATGAAAGGCTGCGCGGTTTATAAAAGATTTACGGCGCGGTTGAACTGTAAGGAAAGATAGCATTCCTTATCAATTGATAACTGAATAAAACATTTCTATCTAACGCAGCCAACTCTTCACATAGTAAAATCAAATCAGAAACCGGGAACTAGTTCCAGGTTCCCGGTTCCTAATTAAATAAGGAACCGGGAACTAGTTCCTGGTTCCCGATTTGCACAAAACCTATAAAAAGACAATAACAGTTATTCAAAAGGCTGCAGTTAACTTAGGATAACCCTTAGCCGCGATGTAGTCTAATGAAGTATGTGTCCGCTGCCCTTTCTCCGGGCCACGGCGGCACGGATGGTCATCACCTATAGAGAATCTCCGTTACTCCCGCCGCTTAGCCGCGGTGTGGTCTAATGCAGTTTGTGTCCACTGCCTTTCTCCGGGCTACTGCGGCACGGATGGTCATAACCTATAGAGAGTCTCCGTCACTCCCGCTGCGGTGTGGTCTGTTGCAGTATATGTCCACTGCCCTGTCGCCGGCCCACTGCGGCACGGATGATCATGACATATAACCCGCGCAAACTTGCGGTCTAATTACTTTGTTCCGCCCACTCAATGCGGGGCTGCGCGGGTTTTAAAAGATTTGCGGCGCGGGTGAACTGTGAGTAAGGATGTCATTCCTTATCAATTAATAACTGAATAAAACATTTATATCTAACGCAGGCAACTCTTAACATAGTCAAATCAAATCGGGAACCGGGAACTAGTTCCCGGTTCCCGGTTCCTTATTAAATCGGGAACCGGGTTCC
This sequence comes from Lucinisca nassula, assembly GCA_963580285.1. Taxonomy (NCBI): domain Eukaryota; kingdom Metazoa; phylum Mollusca; class Bivalvia; order Lucinida; family Lucinidae; genus Lucinisca; species Lucinisca nassula. The sequence goes on along the minus strand of CAUZLF010000761.1, from coordinate 87,760 downwards.
CGATTTGCACAAAAACTATAAAAAGACAATAGTAGCTATTCAAAGGGCTGCAGTTAACTAAGAATAACACTTAGCCGCGATGTGGTCTAATGTGGACACAGTATGTGTCCACTGCCCATTCTCCGGGCCACTGCGGCACGGATGATCATAACCTTAAGAGATCCTCCGCTACCGACGCCGCTTAGCCGCAGCGTGGTCTATTGCAGTATGTGTCCACTGTCTTGTCGCCAGGGCGCATCTGGACGGATGATCATCACCTATAGCAATTCTACACTACTCCCGCAGCCAATCCGCAGTTTGGTCTAAAGGAGTACATGTCCATAGCCCTGTCGCCGGGCCACTGCGGGACGGATGGTCATCAACTCTAGAGAGTCTCCGTTACTTCCGCCGTTTAGCCGCTGTGTGGTCTAATGCAGTATGTGACAATACGGGAATCGGGAACCGGGAACTGGAATCGGGAACCGGGAACTGGAATCGGGAACCGGGAACTGGAATGGGGAACCGGGAACAGGGAACTGTAATCGGGAACCGGGAACTGGAATAATCGGGAACCGGGAACTGGAATCGGGAACCGCGAACTGTAATCGGGAACCGGGAACTGGAATCGGGAACCGGGAACTGGAATAGGGAACCGGGAACTGGAATCGGGAACCGGGAACTGGAATAGGGAACCGGGAACTGGAATCGGGAACCGGGAACTGGAATCGGGAACCGGGAACCGGGAACCGGGAACTAACTTTACGCTCATTCGAAATTTAAATAAAAATCGCCCAAAACAGGAATTTAATTATAAAAATTTCATTAAATTATATCAAATTTATTTAAATAGCCAAAAATAAGCTAACTGTTGTCAAGTAGCGATAAAAGAAGTTTCAGCTTGATATGTGCACAGAAAGCTGTCTTTTTTGGGGTAAAAACTTGGAAATATTGACAAAAAACGCAGAAAATGGGAATAAATTTTTAAAAAGTTACTGGTGTGGATTCTTGAAAATGTTTTGATGTTAAAAGTTGTATATGTGTATAAGTTAAATACAGGAAAAAAATAAAATTTTTATATGTTTAAAAAGTCACATTTTTCGGGGTATGAAAAGGCATATGTTTACATAAAAAAAACACCCAAAATCTAGTATTTTCCGGTCAAGTAGAAATTACATTATAAAAATAAATTGTATGATTTCAAGCTAATTTATATAGCCAGGTGTACACTGACTATATCAAGTAGCTCTCAAAAATCCTTCAGCTTCGTGCCTGCACAGCAATTTGACTTTTTAAAGGCAGAAAATGTAAAATTTTGATAAAAAACATGGAAAATAGGAATATGTTTTTTTTTTTAAGTTAGTAGTGAGGATTCATGAAAAAATTTTAATGTAAAAAGTAAGATATCAGTTAACTACAGGAATAAAATAAATTTTTAGATATTTGAAAAGTCAATTTTCCAGGTAGGAAAATACACATTTTTACACAAAACCCTCAAAATCCATTAAATGCCACCAGTAACACTATACTACATAATATAGGGCTCTAACAATATACAAAATAGTACCGTCTTGTTCACTTTAACTTGTCTTTCACTGATCATTATTATGTGTCCTGCAGGAATTCATATATATAAATGTCAAAAATATACATACACGTACCGTCAGATCATGAACCATCTTATTTTGTGCAAAAATGGTGTTTATATCCAATAAAATACTGTTTTAAACCCAGATACCACGGCCCCCGCCCATTGGGGCTTGAACAAATAGATGGGCTACATGATGCTTCCACGCAGAGCTGAAACCGACCGCACACGAGCACTGGTAAACCGCCTAGAGGATCTAAGCCTGCCCAGGCAAAGCGGTGCGAGTCCGACCGTCCATGCTTATAAACCCTATTGGTTTCATTGGGCGACAGGGATTGAGATGTTATTTCATCTCAATGTCGGGTAAAAGTCCCACAAAATTGGAAGCAACGTCTCCAAAATGACCTATACAGTGTTGACGGGGATGTTAAACCTCAAATCAAACAAACAAAAACCCAGATACATTATTTGTTGGGATTATTTATTTGACAAATCCACTCTTGTCTAATATGTGTATTTTCTTAGCTATATAGCAGTTATGCTTCAAGCCAACATGCCCATTTGGAGACAAAGAAGAAATGCATAAAACTATGCACCAAGAATCAGAAAAATATGTTCACTTTTCCATGATAGAAGCCATCATTTTTTCGACAATCACAAAGACCAATAACAGAACAGAAGAACAGGAATTATAGAAGAACATGCAAAATGTTACTAGATCAGAAGCAACATTGAGTTAACTAAATCCATGTCCAAACTATAGTAGACCTGTGTTTCACCCTGGATTAATTGTTCTTGTAGTGTGAAGCTTGGCAAAACAATAAGGAAATTAAAACAAAATAGTACGTGGGACAGGGCAACCATCCAGCAACTGGGAATATGTTTCCTTTCCTTCTACTTCAATAACATTTTATTAATAATGTTTTAGATATATTTTTTGCATTCAAAATCAAACCACAAACTCTGCACAACTAAAAGCTTGATTTAACAATATCACTGTGTATCTCGCTATTATCTAACATGAATAAGGACAACAGCAGCAACAAATAGCATTTTCTGCTTATTTCTAAAAATATGCAACAAAGTTACTCAATTAACATACTTTAACTTAATACTGGAGGAAGGAACAGTCAAACAGTTTTAAAGCAAGAGAACCATGATGGTCCTGCATGTATATCCCTCATCAAAGCTAACATATTTGCATACTGAAAATTGAAATTTCACATGAAATTTTACAGTTTTGTTTAAATTTCATCTCAAAGAGTGGCAATGTTTCCTGTGCTCAATACCGTTTTTGACAAGCAGTGCTTAAATTTATACCATTTAAGGACAACAAGGCACACCAATTAATCTCTACACCACTGATTAATTTGAATAACGTTGGTGGAGGGCCACCCAAGGAACATTTGTGTAAAATTAGGGTAATGCAATTCTATGAAAACTTTTTAAGATCACCCGAGGATTATTCCTGCACAGTTTAGTTGAAACCCTTGCAGTAAAGAAATTGTGAATGGATGGACGGATGATGGAAATGGTCCCAATTACATGGCATGAGCACCTTAATAAAGGTTAACTTGAGGTAGCTACACGTGCTTACCAAATATCAAAGGCCCTGGGCCTTCTAGTTTCAATGTTGTTTTAAAGCTTTTCCCTATATTAGTCTATGCAAAATAAGTGACCCCCTGGAGTTGGGCCATTTTTATTCCTGTGCTATAATATAAACAATGTTGGTTGAGCAATACTATATAAAGGTATACCAAATATCAAAGGCCTTGGCCCTCTGTTTCATCTGGGCCTTCCAGTTTCACAAGACGATTTTAAAATGTCTGTGTAAATCAAGTGATTCTGAAGGCGGGGCCCTTGTTGATAACAGTGCTATGATTTGAACATTCTTGGTAAAAGTCAACTAGATGCATATACATGTATACAAATAGCAAGGACATACATTTTTTATAGTTTTCCCTATATGAATCATTTTTTTAACAATATTGACAAAAATTCACTATCTGAAGCTATATTTACCAAACATAAAAGGCCCGACCCTTCCATTTTCAGGCAAGAAGATTTTTAAAGTTTTGCAATATGGGTTAATGTTAAACAAGTGTCTTGGAAAAAGCTACATACGAAATCTCTAAGACCTTACAGCTTTATACAAGATGATTTTAAAGATTTTACTTATTCTCCTTTTTTTCTGCCATGGCAACAAAAGCTGCATGGGATGGAATTCTTCGAACAGCAGACCCCAGTGTGGGCCAATTGGTACCTCAGGGCTATACTCGGGGCAATCTTAATTGGCAGAGATCCACTAGCAGAGGATACCTATTAAATATCAAATTCCAAGATCGTCTAGTTTCAGGATGTGAGTTCATGTAAAACATTTGTACCACCAGGGATGGGTACACTTTTGACCCCAAGGCTATAATTTAAACAGTGTTGATAAAAGCTGCTCGCCAAACCTTATAAAATACCTTCTTGTTCTGGTTTCGGATTAAGTAATCTTGCTAATTTCCAAATTTTTGTTGCCATGACAATCAGAGTTGCATGGAATGGATTTTTGAATGACTCTGAACAAGATTTAGTGACTTAAGAAATGTCATTTAAGTAAATTAAGAACAGAAGGGCAGACGGATGACAGTGACGACCATGGACAGTGACCACTTACAATAGATTCCCAGAAGCCTTAAGCTTATGAAAGCTAAAATATATAATACATGTTCATTTTTCATGTTTTTTTTTTTCTGTAATAGTATTAGCTTTTTACCCTGAAAAGCTAAAAAAGCTATGTTTTCAAAATTCTTTTACCAGACACATGTATTAAAAATGTTCGTTTTCTATGTTGTTTTTTTTTTTTTTTGGTTTGGCAAAATTTCCAACAACCCTAGAAAGGAACATTTCTGTGAAGGTATGAAGTTGAAGCATTTAATAGCTGCTTCAAAGTAGTTTGTGCATATATGGTAATACAAACTAGCTCCATGTCAGACATGTATATACTATGAAATTTTGTTAAGTAATTCCTACATGTGAAAAAATATGGTATTTTTCGGTAAAATTCAACATTTTCATCGCCTGAAAAATGAAACTTTATAAACATTTCAATATCTTTCTTTGTTTCTGTAGTTAACGGTTATCCATATGTAACTTTTTGCATCAAAACATTTTCAAGAATCCTCACCACTAACTTTTAACAAAAGCATTCCCGTTTCCCTCGTTTTTTGTCAAAATTTTGAATTTCTCCCTTGAAAGGCAAACTTCTGAGCAGGCACAAATGTGAAAAAATGTGTATTTTCCTACCAACAAAATTGACTTTTCAAATATCTAAAAATTTATTTCATTCCTGTAGTTAACTGACAGCTTACTTTTTACATTAAAAAATTTTCATGAATCCTCACCACTAACTTTAAAAAATAAATATTCCTATTTTCCATATTTTTTATCAAAATTTTACATTTTCTGCCTTTAAAAAGTCAAATTGCTGTGCAGGCACCAAGCTTAAGGATTTTTGAGAGCTACTTGATATAGCCAGTGTACATCTGGCTATATAAATTAGCTCGACATCATACAATTTATTTTTATAATGTAATTTCTACTTGACCGGAAAATACTAGATTTTGGGTGTTTTTTATGTAAACGTGTGCATTTTCATACCCCGAAAAATGTGACTTTTTAAACATATAAAAATTTTATTTTTTTCCTGTTGTTATCTTATACACATATATAACTTTTAACTTCAAAACATTTTCAAGAATCCACACCAGTAACTTTTTAAAAATTTATTCCCATTTTCTGCGTTTTTTGTCAATATTTCCAAGTTTTTACCCCAAAAAGACAGCCCCCTGCACACATATCAAGCTGAAACTTCTTTTATTGCTACTTGACAACAGTTAGCTTATTTTTGGCTATTTAAATTAATTTGATATAATTTAATGAAATTTTTATAATTAAATTCCTGTTTTTGGCGATTTTTTTTTCAAATTTTGAACATTTTCCCCCAAAAAATCAATTTCGCCTGGAAATATTTTTTGGGAATTTTTTCCTGTAAGTCAGGACACCTCACTGATTTGGAAAATAGTGAAAACCCTTCTGAAGGAATTTGTTTGAGGTTGAGGGTCTTTTGGGGCTAAAATGACTGGCCTAATCTCCTCTGAAGCCACTGGGCCGATTCAGCCCAAATTCCATCTGTAGCATCCTTGGGCTGGGGGATTGAAAGTTTGTGTTTTTAATGAAAATTGGCTCATTAGTTTGGTTGCTATGGCAACTTAGAGTTTCCATAGACTTTTAATGGGGAAAATAGAAAAATGGAATTTACTGCCAAACCTTTGCAGATATTTTGACAAAACTTTTATAGAAATATTCATTGCATGAACCTCTTTTAGCCACATTCTTTGATGCCTGGGGGTCCCTCAGGGTGTGCCAGGGCCATGCCCCACCCATTCAATGCATAAAAGGCCATATATCCCAGAAATCATTCACATCTCAAACCCCTAAAGTATATATTTTCTTTTTTATGCCCCCGCATCGGATGATGCTGGGGGCATAGAGTTTTTTGGTTTTCTGTATGTGCGTCTGTGGGTATGTGCGTCTGAATGTACGAAAGTGTGTACGTACGTAATCCTGCTAGACTCCGGTTAAGGTTTTTGTACCAGGTAGAGCCTGAACTTTTAAGAGATCATATTTTCCAAACCATGTGATGGATTTGGTTAATAATTTGATTGATGATAGATATAGGTCCAAAGTTTTGTTCAGCACTTCCCCCTTCCATGCCCATGACCTCAAGCTCAAGGTTATGAATTTAGAAACTTTTAATGTTGAAGACCCAAAATAAGGTATTTGTACCAGGTAGAACCTTATAATTTAAGAGCTCATATCTTCCAAAGTATAAGAAGGATTTGGTTCATATTTGGTATGATGATATGTATAGGTGCAAATTTCAATTCAGCAATACCCACACTCTTGCCGATGTCCTCAAGGTCAGGGTCACAGAATTTGACTCGGGTTAAGCTATTTGTACAAGGTAGAACCTTATTATTAAAGAGCTTATATCTTCCAAAGCATATTATGGATTTGGAGTATATATGGTATGATGATTGATATAGGTGCAAAGTTTTATTCAGCAATGCCCCCACTCAAGCCTATGACTTCAAGGTCAAGGTCAATAACATAGAATTTTTTTATTTTGTTTGTTTGTTTGATTTGAGGTTTAAAGTCCCAGTCAACACTGTTAAGGTCATTTTGGAGATGTTGCTTCCAATTTTGTGGGACTTTTACCCGACATTGTGATGAAATGACATCTCTAGCCCTGCCGCCCAATGAAACCAATAGGGTTTATAAGCATGGACGGGCCGACTTGCACTGCTTTGCCTGGTCAAGCTTAGATCCTCTAGGCGGTTTACCAGAACTCGTTTGTGGTTCGGTTTCAGCTCTGCGTGGAAGCATCATGCAGCCCAAATATTTCTTCAAGAGAAATTTTTAATATTTAAGACTCAAGATATTTGTACCTGGTAAAACCTGAACTTTTTTAGCTCACCAGAGCCAAAGGCTCCAGGGGAGCTTATAGGATAGGCAGTTGTCCGGCCTCGTCTGCGTCTGCATCTGTGTCGTCGTGTGACGTCAACACCTTTAACCATCTTCTCCTCTGAAGCCACTGGGCCGATTGGGCCCAAATTTTATCTGTAGCATCCTTGGGCTGGGCGATTGAAAATTTGTGTTTTTTTTTATGAAAATCGGCTCATTAGTTTGGTTGCTATGGCAACTTAAGAGTTTCCATAGACTTATAATGGGGAAAATTGAATAATGGCATTTACTGCCAAGTCACTGCAGATATTTTGACAAAACTTTTATAGAAATGTTTCTTGAGTAAACTTCTCTCAGCCATATACTTTTATGCCAACCTGATGGTCTCCCAGGTTGTGCCGGGGCCATGCCCCACCCCCTCCACTTCATAAAAGGCCATATATCACAGAATCCATTCAGATCACAACCCCTAAACCATATATATATTCTTGTTCCTACTGATAAGACGCATTCAGTGACACCAACCTGGGGGTCCTCAGGGATGTGCCGAGGCCATGCCCCACCCCCTCCACTTAATATAAGGCCCAATATCTTGGAAACCATTCAGATCCCCACCCCTAAACCTTATATATTCTTGTTCTTTATGATAAGACCCATTCAATGACATCAACCTGGGAGTCCTCGGGATGCGCGGGGGCCATGCCCCACCCCCTCCATTTCATAAAAGGCCCAATATCTCGGAAACCTTACAGATCCCCGCCCCTAAACCATATATATTCTTGATCCTTATGATAAGACACATTCATTGACACCAACCTGGGGGTCCTCAGGGATGCGTCGGGGCCTTGCCCCACCCCTTCACTTCACAAAAGGCCTTATATCTCAGAAACTGTTCAGATCCTCACCCCTAAACCATATATATTCTTGTTCATTAAGATAAGACGCATTCAGTGACACCAACCTGGGGGTCCCCAGGGATGTGCTGGGGCCATGCCCCACCCTCTCCATTTCTTAATCTCACAATATCTCGGAAACCCTACAGATGGCTACCCCTAAACCATATTATATTCTTGTTCCTTATGATAAGACACATTCATTGACACCAACCTGGGAGTCTCCCGGGGCCTTGCCCCACCCCTCCACTTCACAAAAGGCCTTATATCTCAGAAACTGTTCTTAGCCCCACCCTAAACCATATTATATTCATCGGCCTTATGATAAGACACATTCAGTGACACCAGCTTGGGAGTCCCTGGGGCATGCCCAGGTCATGCCCCACATTCCCCATCACTTTACTTCATTAAAAGCCATATATCTCAGAAATAGTTCAGATCCCCACCCCTAAACCATATACTTGTTCCTTATGATAAGACTCGTTCAATCACACCAACCTGGGGGTCTCTTTGTGCTGAGGCAATGTGCCCCGCCCTTCCACTTTATAAAAGGCTTTATATTTCAGAAACCATTCAAATCCCCACCCCATAATCAAATATGTTCTTGTTCCTTATTATTAGCACACCTACTGTAGGGGGGTCTGCATTCCTATCCTTTCCACTTCAGAAAAGGGCCTCAAATCTCAGAAACCATTCAGATTCCCACCCCTAAACCATATATATACTTGGTCCTTATGATAAGACACATTTAGGGACAACAATCTTGGGCTTTCCTGGGATCAACAGGGCATGCTTCAACCCCTCCACCACTTAAGAGGCCTTACAGATCCCCACTGCTAAACCATAATATATTCTTGTTCCTTATGATAAGACGAGTTTAGTGATACCAACCAGGGCTCCATTAGGTCCATGCGCCACCCCCTCTTCTTCATAAAAGGCCTAATGTTTCAGATACCAGATAGGTGCTCATTTGGACATGGGGGTTCATTTGGTAGATTAAAATGATATCATGTTAAAATACATGGCTGCCATTGGGCAGTGCCCAATTGAGCTCTGATGGGCATAGTGGCCCATGGGCCTCTTGTTTATTGATTTGGTTCATATTTGTTACGATGATAGATGTAGGTCCGAAAATTCATTCACCAATACCCCCGCCCATGCCCATGACCTCAAGGTAAAGGTCACAGATTTAGAAATTCTTAATGTTAAAGTTTTCAAAGAGCTAGTTTTTTTTCAAACCATACGATGGATTTGGTTTATATTTGTATGATGATAGATACAGGTCCAAAGGTTTATTTGGCAATACCCCCACTCGTGCCTTAGACTTCAAGGTCCAGGTCACACAATTAGAAATTTTAATGTTGATTTTTAGAGTTCATATTTTGCTATGATAGATAAAGGTCCAAAGTGATATTCAACTGTACCCCCCCCCCCCCCCCCATGTACATGGCCTAAAGGTCAAGGTCACAGACATAGAAATTTTCAAATTTAAGTACATTGTATGTTAATAGCCCATATTGTCCAAACTGTATAATATTTGGTATGACAATAGTTACCGATCTAAAATTTTATTTGGCCATACCCCACACCCATGACCTCAAGGTCAAGGACATAGACTTAAAAAAAAATTGTATGTGTCTTTTTAGAGCTCATATTTCCTAAACTATTTGATGGATTTGCTTCATATTTGGAATGATTATAGATACAGGTCAAAAGTTTCATTTAGCCATAACCCTGCCTCTGCCCCATGACCTCAAGGTCAAGGTTTCAGACTTAACAATTTTTAATGTTAACATTTTTAAGAGCTCATATTTTCCACCCCATTTGATGGATTGAGTCCATATTTTAAATGATGATAGTATCTTTTCAAAGGTTTAATCAGCAGCACCGCAACCTTTGCCAATGACCTCAAGGAAACTTTTCCAGGAGAGTTATGCTGTCCAATGACAGGTGTTATTATATGAGGATTTTTGGGGAGAGGTAGCCCATGGGCGGGGCATCTGTGTCATATCGACACATTTCTAGTTCTTATGATAAGACGCATTCAGTGACACAAACCTGGGGGTCCTCTGGGATGTGCCCAATATCTCAGAAACTGTTCAGATCCCCACCCCTAAACCAAATATATTCTTGTTCCTTATGATAAGATGCATTCCAGTGATACCAATCTAGGGGTCTCCCCAGGTGCGCCGGGGCCATGCCCCACCCCTTCACTTAATATAAAAGGCGATGTATCTCAGAAACCTTTCAGATCCCCACCCCAAAACCATATATATTCTTGTTCCTTATTATAAGACGCGTTCAGTGATACCAACCTAGGGGTCTCCCAGGGTGCGCCGGGGCCATGCTCCACCCCTCCACTTCATAAAAGGCCATATATCTCACCCCACCCCAAAATCATATATATTCTTGTGTCTTTTGATAAGATGCATTCAGTGACACCAACTTGTGTGTCCCCTGGGATGTGCCCGGGCCATGCCCCACCCCCTCCACTTTGTAAAAGGTCAAATATCTCAGAAACCATTTAGATCCCCACCCCTAAACCATATATATTCTTGTTCCTTATGATAAGACGTTCAGTGATACCAACCTAGGGGGCTCCCAGGGTGCACTTATGCCCATGCCCACCCCTCCACTTCATAAACTGACATATACATGTATCTCAAACTGTTCAGATCCCCACCCCTAATGCATGTATATTGGGTGTTCCTTATGATAAGACTCATTCAGTCACAACAACCTGGGGAGTCTTTTTGCTAGGGCAATGTGTCTATGCCATGACCTACCCCTCTACTTCATTAAAAGCCATATATCTCAAGACACCATTAAGGTCCCCACCTCATAATAATATATTATTGTTCCTTGTGATTAGACACATTCAGTCAAACCAACTTGGTGCTCCACAGGGGTCATTCCTCTCCTCTTCCCTTCATAAGAGGGGCTCATATCTCAGAAACATTTCAGATCCCCACTCATAAACAATATTATTTCTTGGTCCTAATGATAAGACACATTCAAGGACAACAATCTTGGATTTTCTGGGTCTCCCAGGGCCATGCTCCAACCCCTCCACAGCTTAAAAGGCCATATATCTCAGGAACTGTACACATCCCCACCCCATAACCATATATATTCTTGTTCCTTATGATACATGTATGTAACACACAGTCAGTGATACCAACCTGGGCTCTGTTGGGTCCATGTCCCTCCACTTCATAATTTTTCAGATACAGAGTCCACATGGAATGGGGGTTCATTTGGGAGACTTTATAATCGATAAATTAAAACCATACATGGCTGCCAGTGGTCAGTGCCCGCCTGAGCTCTGGTGAGCATAGTGGCCCATGGGTCTCTTGTTTATTTATTTATTTTAGCCACAGCATGGAGTCTTGTAGAGTTCCACCAGTTTATGCCTTAAGTGTAATGGTCACTTTTATTAAAAGTTCATTTTCATATTTTATTATAATTCTGATGAAAAATTTTCATTTGTATGAAAATAGTTTAATAGTTCACTTTAATATTCTATAATTATGTCATTTTTATTTATTGATTCATGTTTTTTATCAGAGATATAATATTATATTATACAAGTATATATATCCAATACCTTAGCTGGCTGTCAATAGCGAATTCGCTATCGACAGCCGGCTGTCAATAGCGAATTCGCTATCGACAGCCGGCTGTCAATAGCCACTTCCTTAAGAGAAATACTTAAAATTTGCTGACCAGAACACTGAAGCATGATACTATAATACGGAAATGAGCTAAGTAGGATGAGTAACATAAGTAGGCGTATAGCTAACCAAGGATAGTACATGTATCAACCTCACTCTTAAGATAAGCTAAGTAACGTAAGTAATGTAAGTTGACTAATCAAACCAACGAAAGTCAATCTTGATATAACAGGATAAGTACAAGAATAAGCGTAAGTAACCTAAGTAATCTAAGTAAACTAAGTAACCTTGCATGTCTCTTATGACAAAAGGTACTACCATACCAACAATGCTAAGAGTAAGCTAAGTAAGATAAGTAACCTAAGTTGAGGTTATATATTTCATCCATGGCTATGAGCAGTGTAAGTAGGATAAGTAAGTTAAGTAAGGTAAGTAACATAAGTATTGTAAGTAACTGATATACCAGTAACATCAGCGACATCAGAGTAAGTTAAGTAAACTAAGTGAAGTAAGTAAGTATTGTGGTTTCGATCCCAGCACATGAGTAAGCTGAGTACGGTAAGTAAACTAAGTAACCTGAGTAGAACTCAAAGTAACATTAGTAAATGTCCTACCAGCTACAACAGCCATACCAGAGTAAGTTAAGTAAGCTAAGTAAACTAAGTAGGCGTCCTGGTCACTTCGATGTGCAGGGTAAGTAGGATAAGTAAAGTAAGTAACCTAAGTAGACTTATAAGTAACATAAGTAATGTAAGTAACCTCTCTACCAGCTACACCTACCATACCAGAGTAAGTTAAGTAAGCTAAGTAAACTAAGTAGGCATGATGGTCACTCCGAACAGGGTTGAGAAGGTTAAGTAGGATAAATAAACTAAGTAACCTAAGTAGAATTCTAAGTAACATAAGTAAGATAAGTAACTACTCCACCAGCTACGTTACCCATGCCAGAGTAAGTAAAGTAAGCTAAGTAAACTAAGTAAACGGCGAAGTCTGTCCTAACGATGATAAGCAGGGTAAGTAGGATAAGTAAACTAAGTAACCTAAGTAGAATTATAAGTAAGCTAAGTAACTACTCCAATAGCCACTCTACCCAGACAAGAGTAAGATAAGTAAGCTAAGTAAACTAAGTAGGCGTCCTGGTCACTTCGATGTGCAGGGTAAGTAGGATAAGTAAAGTAAGTAACCTAAGTAGACTTATAAGTAACATAAGTAACATAAGTAATGTAAGTAACCTCTCCACCAGCTACACCTACCATACCAGAGTAAGTTAAGTAACCTAAGTAAACTAAGTAGGCATGATGGTCACTCCGAACAGGGTTGAGAAGGGTAAGTAGGATAAGTAAACTAAGTAACCTAAGTAGAATTCTAAGTAACATAAGTAAGATAAGTAACTACTCGACCAGCTACGTTACCCATGCCAGAGTAAGTTAAGTAAGCTAAGTAAACTAAGTAAACGGCGAAGTCTGTCCTAACGATGATAAGCAGGGTAAGTAGGATAAGTAAACTAAGTAACCTAAGTAGAATTATAAGTAAGGTAAGTAACTACTCCAATAGCCACTCTACCCAGACAAGAGTAAGATAAGTAAGCTAAGTAAACTAAGTAGGCGTCCTGGTCACTTCGATGTGCAGGTTAAGTAGGATAAGTAAAGTAAGTAACCTAAGTAGACTTATGAGTAACATAAGTAATGTAAGTAACCTCTCCACCAGCTACACATACCATACCAGAGTAAGTTAAGTAAGCTAAGTAAACTAAGTAGGCATGATGGTCACTCCGAACAGGGTTGAGAAGGGTAAGTAGGATAAGTAAACTGAGTAACCGAAGTAGAATTCTAAGTAACATATGTAAGATAAGTAACTACTCCACCAGCTACGTTACCCATGCCAGAGTAAGTTAAGTAAGCTAAGTAAACTAAGTAAACGGCGAAGTCTGTCCTAACGATGATAAGCAGGGTAAGTAGGATAAGTAAACTAAGTAACCTAAGTAGAATTATAAGTAAGGTAAGTAACTACTCCATTAGCCACTCTACCCAGACAAGAGTATGATAAGTAAGCTAAGTAAACTAAGTAGGCGTCCTGGTCACTTCGATGTGCAGGGTAAGTAGGATAAGTAAAGTAAGTAACCTAAGTAGACTTATAAGTAACATAAGTAATGTAAGTAACCTCTCAGCCAGCTACACCTACCATACCAGAGTAAGTTAAGTAAGCTAAGTAAACTAAGTAGGCATGATGGTCACTCCGAACAGGTTTAAGAAGGGTAAGTAGGATAAGTAAACTAAGTAACCTAAGTAGAATTCTAAGTAACATAAGTAAGATAAGTAACTACTCCACCAGCTACGTTACCCATGCCAGAGTAAGTTAAGTAAGATAAGTAAACTAAGTAAACGGCGAAGTCTGTCCTAACGATGATAAGCAGGGTAAGTAGGATTAGTAAACTAAGTAACCTAAGTAGAATTATAAGTAAGGTAAGTAACTACTCCATTAGCCACTCTACCCAGACAAGAGTAAGATAAGTAAGCTAAGTAAACTAAGTAGGCGTCCTGGTCACTTCGATGTGCAGGGTAAGTAGGATAAGTAAAGTAAGTAGCCTTAGTTGACTTATAAGTAACATAAGTAATGTAAGTAACCTCTCAGCCAGCTACACCTACCATACCAGAGTAAGTTAAGTAAGCTAAGTAAACTAAGTAGGCATGATGGTCACTCCGAACAGGTTTGAGAAGGGTAAGTAAGATAAGTAAACTAAGTAACCTAAGTAGAATTCTAAGTAACATAAGTAAGATAAGAAACTACTCCACCAGCTACGTTACCCATGCCAGAGTAAGTTAAGTAAGCTAAGTAAACTAAGTAAACGGCGAAGTCTGTCCTAACGATGATAAGCAGGGTAAGTAGGATAAGTAAACTAAGTAACCTAAGTAGAATTATAAGTAAGGTAAGTAACTACTCCATTAGCCACTCTACCCAGACAAGAGTAAGATAAGTAAGCTAAGTAAACTAAGTAAGCAGCGAAGTCTGTACTGAAGATGATGAGTAGGATAAGTTAACTAAGTACCTGAGTAGAATTCTAAGTAACATAAGTAAGGTAAGTTACTGCTCCACCAGCAACGCTACCAATACCAAAGTAAGTTAAGTAAACTAAGTAAACTAAGTTGGCGTCCTTGTCATCCCGAACAATGATGAGCCGGGTAAGTAGGATAAGTAAACTAAGTACCTAAGTAGAATTCTAAGTAACATAAGTAAGGTAAGTTACTGCTCTACTAGCAACGCTACCAATACCAAAGTAAGTTGAGTAAACTAAGTAAACTAAGTTTGCGACCTTGTCATCCCGAACAATGATGAGCCGGGTAAGTAGGATAAGTAAACTAAGTAACCTAAGTAGAATTCTAACTATCGTAAGTAAGGTAAGTAACTGTCCTACTACCTACACCACCCTTACCACAGTAAGTTAAGTAAACTAAGTAAGCGGCAAAGTGTGTCGCAACGAGGATCAGTAGGGTAAGTAGGATAAGTAAACTAAGTAACCTAAGTAGAATTATAAGTAAGGTAAGTAACTACTCCATTAGCCACTCCACCCATACCAGAGTAAGTTAGGTAAGTTAAGTAAGCGGCGAAGTCTGTACTGAAGATGATGAGTAGGGTAAGTAGGATAAGTAAACTAAGTAACCTAAGTATCCTAAGTAGAATTCTAAGTAACATAAGTAATACTCCACTAGCCACTCTACCCATACCAGAGTAAGTTAAGTAAGCTAAGTAAACTAAGTAAGCAGCGGAGCCAGCACAGAAGAGGATGAGTAGGGTAAGTAGGATAAGTAAACTAAGTAACCTAAGTAGAATTCTAAGTAACATAAGTAAGGTAAGTAACTACTTCACTAGCCACTCTACCCAGACCAGAGTAAGTTAAGTAAGCTAAGTAAACTAAGTAAGCGGCGACGTATGTCCCATAGAGGATGAGAAGGGTAAGTTGGTTAAGTAAACTAAGTAACCTAAGTAGAATTCTAAGTAACGTAAGTAGGGTAAGTAACTACTCCATTAGCCACTCTACCAATACCCAGGTTAGTTAAGTAAACTAAGTAAGCAGCGAAGCCAGTACAGAAGAGGACGAGTAGGGTAAGTAGGATAAGTAAACTAAGTAACCTAAGTAGAATTCTAAGTAACATAAGTAAGGTAAGTAACTACTTCACTTGCCACTCTACCCAGACCAGAGTAAGTTAAGTAAGCTAAGTAAACTAAGTAAGCGGCGACGTATGTCCCATAGAGGATGAGAAGGGTAAGTTGGTTAAGTAAACTAAGTAACCTAAGTAGAATTATAAGTAACGTAAGTATGGTAAGTAACTACTCCATTAGCCACTATACCCATACCCAGGTTAGTTAAGTAAACTAAGTAAGCAGCGAAGCCAGTACAGAAGAGGACGAGTAGGGTAAGTAGGATAAGTAAACTAAGTAACCTAAGTAGTATTCTAAGTAACATAAGTAAGGTAAGTAACTACTTCACTAGCCACTCTACCCAGACCAGAGTAAGTTAAGTAAGCTAAGTAAACTAAGTAAGCAGCGACGTATGTCCCATAGAGGATGAGAAGGGTAAGTTGGTTAAGAAAACTAAGTAACCTAAGTAGAATTCTAAGTAACGTAAGTAGGGTAACTACTCCATTAGCCACTATACCCATACCCAGGTTAGTTAAGTAAACTAAGTAAGCAGCGAAGCCAGTACAGAAGAGGACGAGTAGGGTAAGTAGGATAAGTAAACTAAGTAACCTAAGTAGTATTCTAAGTAACATAAGTAAGGTAAGTAACTCCTTCACTAGCCACTCTACCCAGACCAGAGTAAGTTAAGTAAGCTAAGTAAACTAAGTAAGCAGCGACGTATGTCCCATAGAGGATGAGAAGGGTAAGTTGGTTAAGTAAACTAAGTAACCTAAGTAGAATTCTAAGTAACGTAAGTAGGGTAACTACTCCATTAGCCACTATACCCATACCCAGGTTAGTTAAGTAAACTAAGTAAGCAGCGAAGCCAGTACAGAAGAGGACGAGTAGGGTAAGTAGGATAGGTAAACTAAGTAACCTAAGTAGAATTCTAAGTAACATAAGTAAGGTAAGTAACTACTTCACTTGCCACTCTACCCAGACCAGAGTAAGTTAAGTAAGCTAAGTAAGCTAAGTAAACTAAGAAAGCGGCGACGTATGTCCCATAGAGGATGAGAAGGGTAAGTTGGTTAAGAAAACTAAGTAACCTAAGTAGAATTCTAAGTAACGTAAGTAGGGTAACTACTCCATTAGCCACTATACCCATACCCAGGTTAGTTAAGTAAACTAAGTAAGCAGCGAAGCCAGTACAGAAGAGGACGAGTAGGGTAAGTAGGATAAGTAAACTAGGTAACCTAAGTAGAATTCTAAGTAACATAAGTAAGGTAAGTAACTACTTCACTAGCCACTCTACCCAGACCAGAGTAAGTTAAGTATGCTAAGTAAACTAAGTAAGCGGCGACGTATGTCCCATAGAGGATGAGAAGGGTAAGTTGGTTAAGTAAACTAAGTAACCTAAGTAGAATTCTAAGTAACGTAAGTAGGGTAAGTAACTACTCCATTAGCCACTCTACCCATACCCAGGTTAGTTAAGTAAACTAAGTAAGCGGCGAAGTCTTTATTGTAGAGGATGAGTAGGGTAAGTAGGATAAGCAAACTAAGTAACCTGAGTAGAATTCTAAGTAACATGAGTAATGTAAGTTACTGCTCTACCAGCAACGCTACCAATACCAAAGTGAGTGTAGCAAGCTAAGTAAACTAAGTTGGCGACCTTGTCAACCCGAACAGTGATAAGAAGGGTAAGTAGGATAAGTAAACTAAGTAACCTAAGTAGAATTCTAAATAACGTAAGTAAGGTAAGTAACTGTCCTACTACCTATACAATCCTTACCACAGTAAGTTAAGTAAGCTAAGTAAACTGAGTAAGCAAAGTAGGCAAAGTCTGCCCCAACGAGGATCAGTAGGGTAAGTAGGATATGTTAACTAAGTAACCTAAGTAGAATTCTAAGTAACATAAGTAACTACTCCACTAGCCACTGTACCCATACCGGAGTAAGTTAAGTAAGCTTAGTAAACTAGGTCAGCAGCGAAGTCTGTACAGAAGAAGATGAGTAGGGAAAGTACGATAAGTAAACTAAGTAACTCAGGTTAACTCAATGGTATGAGTTTTTGTTTGTTTGGTTTTGGTTTTACGGCCCTTTCAATATTATTTCACTCAAATCGAGCCTATCGTTAACCAGGTGGGCGAAGACCGGAGCACCCTGGAGAAAAAAACATTAAAACATGTAGGGAGCACGGAGATGGTGCGTTTCCCCGGCATATATATATGAATATGACATGACCGCCCCTGACCCGCCGGGCTTTCCAACACTGAGAAACGGTACACGCTTCATCTCATATTCCTTTGCATAGGAGAGAAATACATCAAAACAACATTAAGTTGAACATGTAATGAACACAGAGATAATGAACATAGAGATAGCACATAATGAGGAACAGTTCAAAACATCATTAAAACATGTAATTAACCCGGAGATAGTGGGTTTTTCGGCATATAAAGGAATATGACATGACCGCCCCTACCCCGCCGGGCATCCCAATAATGAGAAACGGTACACGCTTCATGTCATATCCCTTCACAAACGGGAGAAATACATCAAAAACAACACTAAACTGAACACGTAATGAACACGGAAATAATGAACATAGGGAATGGTGATAATTGAGAAACTGTTCAAAAGCAACATTAAAACATGTAATGAACACGGAGATTAGGGTTTCCCCCGTATATAAGGGACTATGACATGACCGCGCCTACCCCGCCGGGCATGCCAACAATGAGAAACGGTACACGCTTCATGTCATATTCCTTCACATACGGGAGAAATACATAAAAAAACAACACTAAACTGAACATGTAATGAACACGGAGATAATGAACATTGAGATAGCATTTAATTGAGAAACAGTTCAAAAAATCATTAAAACATGTAATGAACACGGAGATAGTGTGTTTCCCCGGTATATAAAGGAATATGGCATGACCGCCCCTACCCCGCCGGGCATCCCAACATTGAGAAATGGTACTCGCTTCATGTCATATTCCTTCACAAACGGGAGAAACACATCAAAAACAACACTAAGCTGAACATGTAATGAACACGGAGATTATGAACAAAGAGATATGACATAATTTAGAAACTGTTCAAAAACAACATTACAACATGTCATGAACACGGAGACTATGTTTTTCCCCGGCATATAAAGGAATATGACATGACCGCCTCGGACCCGCCGGGCATCCAAATACTGAGAAACGGTACATGCTTCATGTCGTATTCCTTTACATTCGAGAGAAATACACCAAAAACAACATTAAGCTGAACATGTAACGAACACAGAGATAATTAACATAGAGATAGCACATAATTGAGGAATAGTTCAAAATCATCTTTAAAACATGCAATGAACACGGAGATAGGTATATTTGAAGAAACATGGCATGACAACCCCTACCCAGCCGGGCATCCCAACAATGAGAAACGGTTCACGCTTCATGTCATATTCCCTTCACAAACGGGAGAAATACATCAAAAACAACACTAAACTGAACATGTAATGAACACGGAGATAATGAACATTATGAGAAACAGTTCAAAAACAGCACAAACATGTAATGAAAACGGAGGATTTGTGCTTCCCCGGGAATATGACATGATCGCCCCTACCCGCCGGGCATCCCAACAATGAGTAACGGTACACGCTTCATGTCATAAACCTTCACATACGGGAGAAATACATCAAAAACAACACTTAACTGAACATGTAATGAACACGGAGAAAATGAACATAGAGGTAGATTATATTTGTGAAACAGTTCAAAAACATCATTAAACTAGAGAAAGCGACCAGTGGGTCACGTATACCCCCGGCCAGTGCCATACTCTGATATATCTTTTGAGCTTGAATGTAATATGAATTAAGATGTCAAGAAGCTATAATAATGTATAAATGTGCTTGTAAAAGCTAAATCAAACATAAAATTTCTAAATGGACCAAGGGAGTGAGGGAATCTAGTTACTGAAGGGTGTGGGTATCATTGAAGCAGCAGGATGGGGATATGCATCAATGAAATCTTTGGACTGTTATGCAACATCGATGCAAGCATCAATTGAATTTGTCTTAGAGTTTAGAACATCTATAAACTTGGTCATGAAACTTGAACCAAATGTAAAATTTCTAAGTCTATGACCTTGACCTCAAGGTCACTGTGGGGGGGGGGGGGACATGCATCAATGAAAGTTTTAGACCAGTATGTAACTTCAGTGTAAAAATCAACTAAATCTATCAAAGGGTTCAGAAGATAAAATCTCTTAGATACGTTGACGAAAAACTTAAACCAAAATGTTAACGGACGGACGGACGGACGGACGGACCCACGGACGTAAGGCAGGACGAAAACATTATATCCCCATAGCATACTTCGTATGCCGGTGGCATTAACATGTAATGAACTCGGAGACAGTGTATTTCCCCGGTATATAAAGGAATAAGACAGGAACGCCCCTACCACGCCGGGCATTCCAACAATGAGAAACGGTACACGCTTCATGTCACATTCCTTCACATACGAGAGAACAACAGCACTAAAACATGAAATAAACACGGAGATGGTGCGTTTCCCCGGCATAATTGAGAAAAAATTCAAAAAAAAATTTAAAACAAGAAATAAACACGGAGATGGTGTGTTTCCCCCGCATGTAAAGGAATACGACATGACTGTCCCTACCCCACCGGGCATCCCAATATTGAGAGACGGTACATGCTCCATGTCATAACCCGTTACAAACGAGAGAAATACATCAAGCACTAAACTGAACATGTAATGAACACGGAGATAATGAACATAATAGCACATAATTGAGAAACTATTTAAAAACAATATTAAAACATGGAATGAATACGGAGATGGTGCGGTTCCCAGGCATATAAAGGAATACGACATGACCGCCCCTACCCCGCCGGGCATCCCAAACATTGAGAAACGGTACACGCTTCATGTCATATTCATTACATACGAGAGAAATACACCAAAAACAACATTAAGCTGAACATTAAGATAATGAACATACAGACGTGCTCATGTAACAACTATATAAGCATGAATGTGTTTGATGTCCTTCCGTCCCCCCCCCACCCCCTGCACCCGAGGACTCCGGGCCGTCGCCCCGGAAACGGCCAGTCCACCCAAAGCGGGGAATCATGTCTCCGGGCGCCCCCGCCCGAAGCCCCAAGGGGCACGGAAGGACGAAAGTATGAGGATGGGGCCTACATGTGTGGGTCGAGTGGCGTGGGTCATCAGGGTCGTACTACAGCAGTGGATGTTACCCACGCACCAGTCTAAGGGTATTGACCTCACAGTCCCAAAGTAGGGAACTGTGTGTAAGTTTTTAGTTATAGGACTGTGGTAATAATAATTATAATAATGCCTTTATTTAGCGAGAATAACATATTAAGCATCCGCACCCGACACGCACCGCGATACGCCAGTCACGCCTGAAGCCAGGAGCATGTGTCGGAAACCAATGTCCAAACATCATGCACCCAGCAACGACGATCGGGCGGCCACGGCTAGTGAGGGAGGTTTAACGTCCCCGTCAACACTGTAAAGGTCATTTTGGAGACGTTGCTTTCAATTTTGTGGGACTTTTACCCGAAAATGACATCTCAAGCCCTGCTGCCCAATGAAACCAATAAGGTTTATTAGCATGGGCGGTCCGCCTCGCACCGCAGCTCTTGGACAGGCTTAGATCCTGTAAATGTGCATGCCAGAATCAGCTCTGCGTGGAAGCATCATGCAGCCCATATTATTTCTTCAAGCCTCTATAGGCGGGAGCCAGGGTGTGGCGTGATTGGGCTAACTTTGCCGCTTTCAAATTTATTTAGCTTCCTTAACTTACTGTGGTAAGGGTGGTATAGCTAGTAGACAGTTACTTACGTTACTTAGAATTCTACAAAGGTTACTTAGTTTACTTATCCTACTTACCCTACTCATCATTGTTCGACGTGACAAGGTCGCCAACTTAGTTTACTTAGCTTACTCAACTTACTTAGGTATAGGTAGTGTTGCTGGTAGAGCAGTAACTTACCTTACTTATGTTACTTAGAATTCTACTCAGGTTACTCAGTTTACTTATCCTACTTACCCTACTCATCCTCTTCAGTACAGACTTCGCGGCTTACTTAGTTTACTTAATTTACTTAACTTACTCTGGTATGGGTAGAGTGGCTAATGGAGTGGTTACTTACGTTACTTAGAAATCTACTTACGTTACTTAGTTTACTTATCCTACTTACTCTACTCATCCTCTATGGGACAGACTTCGCCGCTTACTTAGTTTACTTAGCTTACTTACATTACTGTGATAAGGGTGTTAGCTGGTAGGACAGTTACTTACCTTACTTATGTTACTTAGAATTCTACTCAGGTTAATTAGTTTGCAATTCCTACTTACCCTACACATCCTGTACAATACAGACCTATACCACTCACTGTGGTAAGGGTGGTATAGGTAGTAGGACAGTTACTTATCTAACTTTCGTTACTTAGAATTCTACTTAGGTTACTTAGCTTACTTATCCTACTCATCCTCTACAATACAGACTTCGCGGCTTACTTAGTTTCCTTACCTTACTCAACTTACTCTGGTATGGGTAGAGTGGCTAGTGGAGTAGTTACTTACCTTACTTACTTACTTAGAATTCTACTTAGGTTACTTAGTTTACTTACCCTACTCATCCTCTATGGGACAGACTTCGCCGCTTACTTAGTTTATTTTGCTTACTTAACTAAAACTCTGGTATGGGTAGAGTGGCGAATGGAGTAGCTACTTACCATACCTATGTTACTTACAATTCTACTTAGGATACTTAGCTTACTTATCCTTCTTAACCTCCTGATCCTCGTTGGGACAGACTTTGCCACTTACTTAGTTTAGTAACTTATGTTACTTATTTTACTTAACTTACTCTGGTCTGGGCAGAGTGGCTAGTGGAGTAGTTACTTACCTTACTTACTGGGATAAGGTCGTTACTTAGAATTCTACTCAGGTTACTTAGTTTACTTATCCTTCTTACCCTACTCATCCTCTTCGGTACAGACTTTGCTGCTTACTTAGTTTACTTGGCTTTCTTAAGTTACTATGGTATGGTATAGTGGAGTAGTTACTTACCCCGGTTAGAATTCTACTTAGGTTACTTAGTTTACTAATCCTACTTACCCTACTGATCCGCGTCTGGACAGACTATGCCGCTTACTTAGTTTACTTAGATTACTTAACTTACTGTGGTAAGGGTGGTATAGCTAGTATGACAGTTACTTACCTTACGTTACTTAGAATTCTACTTAGGTTACTTAGTTAACTTATCCTACTTACCCTACTCATCACTGTTCGGGGTGAATAGGTCGCCAACTTAGTTTACTTAACATACTCAACTTACTTTGGTATTGGTAGCGTTCCTGGAAGAGCAGTAGTTTACCTTACTTATGTTACTTAGAATTCTACTCAGGTTACTTAGTTAACTTATCCTACTTACCTTACTCATCACTGTTCGGGGTGACAAGGTCGCCAACTTAGTTTACTTAGCTTACTCAACTTACTTTGGTATTGGTAGCGTTCCTGGAAGAGCAGTAACTTACCTTACTTATAATTCTACTCAGGTTACTTAGATAACTTATCCTACTTACCCTTCTCATCCTCTTCAGTGCAGACTTCGCCGCTTACTTAGTTTACTTAACTTACTCCGGTATGGCTAGAGCGGCTAATGGAGTAGTTACTTACCTTACTTATGTTACTTAGAATTCTACTTAGTTTACTTATCCTACTTACCCTACTCATCATCTTCAGTACAGACAACGCCGTTAACTCAGTTTACTTAGCTTACTTAACTTACTGTGGTAAGGGTGGTATAGCTAGTATGGCAGTTACTTACCTTACTAACGTTACTTAGAATTCTACTTAGGTTACTTATCCGACTGACCATAGTCTACATTGTTCGGAGTGACAAGGTTGCCAACTTAGTTTACTTAGCTTACTCAACTTCCTTAGGTATTGGTAGCTTTGCTGGTAGAGCAGTAACTTACCTTACTTAAGATGCCTAGAATTCTACTCAGGTTACTTATCCTACTTACCCTACTCATCCTCTCCAGTACAGACTTCGCCGCGTACTTAGTTTACTTAAATTACTCCAGTATGGGTAGAGCGACTAATGGAGTAGTTACTTACCTTACTTATGTTACTTAGAATTCTACTCAGTTTACTTAGTTTACTTATCCTACTTACCCTACTCATCCTCTTCGGTACAGACTTCGCCGTTTACTTAGTTTACTTAGCTTACTTAACTTACTGTGGTAAGGGTGGTATAGCTAGTATGACAGTTACTTACCTAACTTACGTTACTTAGAATTCTACTTAGGTTACTTAGTTTACTTATCCTACTGGCCATAGTCTACATTGTTCGGAGTGACAAGGTCGCCAACTTAGTTTACTTAGCTTACTCAACTTACTTTGGGATATGGTAGCTTTGCTGGTAGAGTAGTTACTTACCTTACTTATGAGACTTAGAATTCTACTCAGGTTACTTAGTTTACTTATCCTACTTACCCTACTCATCCTCGATGGGACAGACTTCGCCGATTACTTAGTTTACTTAGCTTACTTAACTTACTCTGGTATGGGTAGCGTAGCTGGTGGAGTAGTTACTTACCTTACTTATGTTGCTTAGAATTCAACTTAGGTTACTTAGTTTACTTATCCTACTTACCCTACTCATCCTCTCCAGTACAGACTTCGCCGCGTACTTAGTTTACTTAAATTACTCCAGTATGGGTAGAGCGACTAATGGAGTAGTTACTTACCTTACTTATGTTACTTATTATTCTACTCGGTTTACTTAGTTTACTTATCCTACTTACCCTACTCATCCTCTTCGGTACAGACTTCGCCGTTTACCTAGTTTACTTAGCTTACTTAACTTACTGTGGTAAGGGTGGTATAGCTAGTATGAAAGTTACTTACCTAACTTACGTTACTTAGAATTCTACTTAGGTTACTTAGTTTACTAATCCTACTGGCCATAGTCTACATTGTTCGGAGTGACAAGGTCGCCAACTTAGTTTACTTAGCTTACTCAACTTACTTTGGTGTTGGTAGCTTTGCTGGTAGAGCAGTAACTTACCTTACTTATGATACTTAGAATTCTACTCAGGTTACTTAGTTTTCTTATCCTACTTACCCTACTCATCCTCGATGGGACAGACTTCGCCGATTACTTAGTTTACTTAGCTTACTTAACTTACTCTGGTATGGGTAGCGTAGCTGGTGGAGTAGTTACTTACCTTACTTATGTTGCTTAGAATTCAACTTAGGTTACTTAGTTTACTTATCCTACTTACCCTACTCAACCCAGTTCGGAGTGACCATCGTTCCTACTTAGTTTACTTAGCTTACTTTACTTACTCTGGTATGGTTGTTGTAGCTGGTGGAGAGGTTACTTACATTACTTATGCTACTTATAAGTCTACTTAGGTTACTTACTTTACTTATCCTACTTACTCTGCGCATCCTTTTACGAAGTGACCAGGACGCCTCCTTAGTTTACTTAGCTAACTTAACTTACTTTGGTATTGGTAGCGTTCCTGGAAGAGAAGTAGTTTACCTTACTTATGTTACTTAGAATTCTACTCAGGTTACTTAATTAACTTATCCTACTTACCTTACTCATCACTGTTCGGGGTGACAAGGTCGCCAACTTAGTTTACTTAGCTTACTCAACTTACTTTGGTATTGGTAGCGTTCCTGGAAGAGCAGTAACTTACCTTACTTATAATTCTACTCAGGTTACTTAGATAACTTATCCTACTTACCCTTCTCATCCTCTTCAGTACAGACTTCGCCGCTTACTTAGTTTACTTAACTTACTCCGGTATGGCTAGAGCGGCTAATGGAGTAGTTACTTACCTTACTTATGTTACTTAGAATTCTACTTAGTTTACTTATCCTACTTACCCTACTCATCATCTTCAGTACAGACAACGCCGTTAACTCAGTTTACTTAGCTTACTTAACTTACTGTGGTAAGGGTGGTATAGCTAGTATGGCAGTTACTTACCTTACTAACGTTACTTAGAATTCTACTTAGGTTACTTATCCGACTGACCATAGTCTACATTGTTCGGAGTGACAAGGTTGCCAACTTAGTTTACTTAGCTCACTCAACTTCCTTAGGTATTGGTAGCTTTGCTGGTAGAGCAGTAACTTACCTTACTTAAGATGCCTAGAATTCTACTCAGGTTACTTATCCTACTTACCCTACTCATCCTCTCCAGTACAGACTTCTCCGCGTACTTAGTTTACTTAAATTACTCCAGTATGGGTAGAGCGACTAATGGAGTAGTTACTTACCTTACTTATGTTATTTAGAATTCTACTCAGTTTACTTAGTTTACTTATCCTACTTACCCTACTCATCCTCTTCGGTACAGACTTCGCCGTTTACTTAGTTTACTTAGCTTACTTAACTTACTGTGGTAAGGGTGGTATAGCTAGTATGACAGTTACTTACCTAACTTACGTTACTTAGAATTCTACTTAGGTTACTTAGTTGACTTATCCTACTGGCCATAGTCTACATTGTTCGGAGTGACAAGGTCGCCAACTTAGTTTACTTAGCTTACTCAACTTACTTTGGGATATGGTAGCTTTGCTGGTAGAGTAGTTACTTACCTTACTTATGAGACTTAGAATTCTACTCAGGTTACTTAGTTTACTTATCCTACTTACCCTACTCATCCTCGATGGGACAGACTTCGCCGATTACTTAGTTTACTTAGCTTACTTAACTTACTCTGGTATGGGTAGCGTAGCTATGGAGTAGTTACTTACCTTACTTATGTTGCTTAGAATTCAACTTAGGTTACTTAGTTTACTTATCCTACTTACCCTACTCATCCTCTCCAGTACAGACTTCGCCGCGTACTTAGTTTACTTAAATTACTCCGGTATGGGTAGAGCGACTAATGGAGTAGTTACTTACCTTACTTATGTTACTTATAATTCTACTCGGTTTACTTAGTTTACTTATCCTACTTACCCTACTCATCCTCTTCGGTACAGACTTCGCCGTTTACCTAGTTTACTTAGCTTACTTAACTTACTGTGGTAAGGGTGGTATAGCTAGTATGAAAGTTACTTACCTAACTTACGTTACTTAGAATTCTACTTAGGTTACTTAGTTTACTTATCCTACTGGCCATAGTCTACATTGTTCGGAGTGACAAGGTCGCCAGCTTAGTTTACTTAGCTTGCTCAACTTACTGTGGTATTGGTAGCTTTGCTGGTAGAGCAGTAACTTACCTCACTTATGATACTTAAAATTCTACTCAGGTTACTTAGTTTACTTATCCTACTTACCCTACTCATCCTCGATGGGACAGACTTCGCCGATTACTTAGTTTACTTAGCTTACTTAACTTACTCTGGTATGGGTAGCGTAGCTGGTGGAGTAGTTACTTACCTTACTTATGTTGCTTAGAATTCAACTTAGGTTACTTAGTTTACTTATCCTACTTACCCTACTCATCCTCTCCAGTACAGACTTCGCCGCGTACTTAGTTTACTTAAATTACTCCAGTAAGGGTAGAGCGACTAATGGAGTAGTTACTAACCTTACTTATGTTACTTATAATTCTACTCAGTTTACTTAGTTTACTTATCCTACTTACCCTACTCATCCTCTTCGGTACAGACTTCGCCGTTTACTTAGTTTACTTAGCGTACTTAACTTACTGTGGTAAGGGTGGTATAGCTAGTATGAAAGTTACTTACCTAACTTACGTTACTTAGAATTCTACTTAGGTTACTTAGTTTACTTATCCTACTGGCCATAGTCTACATTGTTCGGAGTGACAAGGTCGCCAACTTAGTTTACTTAGCTTACTCAACTTACTTTGGTATTGGTAGCTTTGCTGGTAGAGCAGTAACTTACCTTACTTATGATACTTAGAATTCTACTCAGGTTACTTAGTTTACTTATCCTACTTACCCTACTCATCCTCGATGGGACAGACTTCGCCGATTACTTAGTTTACTTAGCTTACTTAACTTACTCTGGTATGGGTAGCGTCGCTGCTGGAGTAGTTACTTACCTTACTTATGTTGCTTAGAATTCAACTTAGGTTACTTAGTTTACTTATCCTACTTACCCTACTCATCCTCTCCAGTACAGACTTCGCCGCGTACTTAGTTTACTTAAATTACTCCGGTATGGGTAGAGCGACTAATGGAGTAGTTACTAACCTTACTTATGTTACTTATAATTCTACTCAGTTTACTTAGTTTACTTATCCTACTTACCCTACTCATCCTCTTCGGTACAGACTTCGCCGTTTACTTAGTTTACTTAGCGTACTTAACTTACTGTGGTAAGGGTGGTATAGCTAGTATGACAGTTACTTACCTAACTTACGTTACTTAGAATTCTACTTAGGTTACTTAGTTTACTAATCCTACTGGCCATAGTCTACATTGTTCGGAGTGACAAGGTCGCCAACTTAGTTTACTTAGCTTACTCAACTTACTTTGGTATTGGTAGCTTTGCTGGTAGAGCAGTAACTTACCTTACTTATGATACTTAGAATTCTACTCAGGTTACTTAGTTTTCTTATCCTACTTACCCTACTCATCCTCGATGGGACAGACTTCGCCGATTGCTTAGTTTACTTAGCTTACTTAACTTACTCTGGTATGGGCAGCGTAGCTGGTGGAGTAGTTACTTACCTTACTTATGTTGCTTAGAATTCAACTTAGGTTACTTAGTTTACTTATCCTACTTACCCTACTCAACCCAGTTCGGAGTGACCATCGTTCCTACTTAGTTTACTTAGCTTACTTTACTTACTCTGGTATGGTTGTTGTAGCTGGTGGAGAGGTTACTTACATTACTTATGCTACTTATAAGTCTACTTAGGTTACTTACTTTACTTATCCTACTTACTCTGCGCATCCTTTTACGAAGTGACCAGGACGCCTCCTTAGTTTACTTAGCTAACTTAACTTACTCTGGTATGGCTGTTTTAGCTGGTAGGACATTTACTTATGTTACTTAGAGTTCTACTCAGGTTACTTAGTTTACTTACCCTACTCAGCTTACTCATGTGCTGAGATCGAAACCACAATACTTACTTACTTACTTCACTTAGCTTACTTAACTTACTCTGATGTCGCTGATGTTACTGGTATATCAGTTACTTACAATACTTATGTTACTTACCTTACTTATCCTACTTACACTGCTCATAGTCATGGATGAAATATATAACCTCAACTTAGGTTACTTATCTTACTTAGCTTACTCTTAGCATTGTTGGTATGGTAGTAGCTATTGTCATAAAAGACATGCAAGACGTGCAGAGACTCCAGGACACCAGGTCAGCCTCAGCTCAGCTTACTTTAGTTATCTGACAATGATGACTGATAAGTAATCTAAGTAAAGTAAGTAAATACCGCAAGACTGCTTATTTCGCTCATTTCTGGACGAAAATTGGATAAGTTGTGTAAGTAAACGACACAGAAGGCATGGATAGCGCTTTCAGATGAATTTCAGGACTCGGAGTATGAAGTATAAGGCAGGTACTTCATACTCCGTGTCCTGAAATCTCACCTGGGCAACTGTGCATGTAAATCAGTGGTTTAAAAATTGATGCTTGCATTACTTATCCTACTTACACTGCTCATAGTCATGGATGAAATATATAATCTCAACTTAGGTTACTTATCTTACTTAGCTTACTCTTAGCATTGTTGGTATGGTAGTAGCTATTGTCATAAAAGACATGCAAGGTTACTTAGTTTACTTAGGTTACTTAGGTTACTTACGCTTATTCTCGTACTTATCCTATTATATCAAGATTGACTTTCGTTGGTTTGATTAGTCAACTTACATTACTTACGTTACTTAGCTTATCTAAAGGGTGAGACTGATACATGTACCACCCTTGGCTAGCTATACGCCTACTTATGTTACTCATCCTACTTAGCTCATTTCCTTATTATAGTATCATGCTTCAGTATTCTGGTCAGCAAAGTTTAGTTATTTATGTTTAAAGTATGTAAAATTGTTCTTTCTATATCAATTAATTAGCTTATTGCACTTAATTTTATGTAGCATGTTTTGGATCGAGGGGCATAGATTTTTTGACATCTACTTAGTTTACTTAGATTACTTATACTGCTGTAGTGCCAGGTAAGTAAACTGAGTAACCTAAGTAGAATACTGTAAAGTTGCTTATTTGACTTATAGTGTTGATGTGAAGATCAGTAACGTAAGTAAAATGAGTAGAAATCAATTAACAGCGAAATCAGAGACTCCAGGACACCAGGTCAGCCTCAGCTCAGCTTACTTTACTTATCTGACAATGATGACTGATAAGTAATCTAAGTAAAGTAAGTAAATACCGCAAGACTGCTTATTTCGCTCATTTCTGGACGAAAATTGGATAAGTTGTGTAAGTAAACGACACAGAAGGCATGGATAGCGCTTTCAGATGAATTTCAGGACTCGGAGAATGAAGTATAAGCCGAAAACTCAAACACCATGTTGAGCTACTATTCCCCCGAAAACGAAACTCACTTTCCATGCAGGACATTGTAGTAACAGTTGCTGGTGTAGCTAAACAGCTCTTCAAGCTAAACCCATGGAAAGCAGCTGGACCAGATAACATCACCCCTCGCATTCTAAAAGAACTCCATAATGAAGTTACCTCAATTCTTACATACATTTTCAATACCTCTTCAGCTGAAGTAACTGTCCCAAACGACTTGAAAAATTCTTATGTTACACATGTAAAGAAGGGTCCAAAATCAAAACTTGAAAATTACCGATCATTTTCACTTACCTGCATATCCTGCAAAGTACTTGAGCACGTTATTTCTTCAAATGTTATGACCTACCTTGACAAAAACAATCTCCACTTTCAAAATCAACACGGATTTAGGAGCAAGGTAAACTGCGATACACAATTAACACAGTTCACGCAAGATCTCTGCGACACTCTGAACCATGGTGGCCAGACGGATGTCATTGTTATGGACTTCAGCAAGGCCTTCGGCAAAGTCGATCATCAAAGTCTCCTGTTGAAGCTCCACCGACTTGACATTAACAACACTATGATCACATGGATCAAGTCCTTCTTATCACACAGATCCCAATGCGTGGTTCTCGACGGTGAACAGTCTTATGCTTGTCCAGTACTATCAGGTGTTCCGCAAGGGTTTGTACTTGGACCCTGCCTATTTATTATGTACATATTCAAAATATCTTGGCATCCAAATATCAGACGACCTGACATGGAACAAACACATAAATCAGATGACAACCAAAGGAAATAATATTCTGAAATTCATAAAAAGAACATACAAACATACATAAGGAAAATTAAAGAAACAGCATGTAAAACATATGTCAGGCCCCTCTTAGAATATTCTGCTTCAGTCTGGGATCCATGGCAAAAGAAGTATATATACACCATGCAGATTGAAACTGTCCAGCACAGAGCCGTTTGTTACATCTGTAACGACTACATGCTGTCCTGGTGAATGAATGTCATTTGACGTGTCACCAGTAACAATTCTGATTCTGATTTTGAACCAGCTTGCCTTGCCTATCCTTGAAAACGTAAAAAAATGTCCTCACTTCTTATGTTCTCTCAAATACATCATAAGACATAAGAATATTTATTTAACGTCGGTTTTCAAATGCACAACATTTAAACATTAGCTCTCAAAGGCGAAACGACTCATGGGTGAAACGACTCACGGGCGAAACGATCCCTATTTCTCCAAGTCGCGATGGGCACTAACCACGGGCCCTAACCACTTCTATTTGACGTGTTACCAGTAACAATTCTGATTCTACTTCTAACAGGTTAATACAGACGCCGTGTCCTAAATACATGCCCCCCCCCCTCGCTGGTTACTAAAACACGGAATGACGGAACGGAACGGAACAAAAACGGAACACACGGAATGGTAAGAAACGGAACAAAAACGGAACACACGGAATGGTAAGAAACGGAACAAAAACGGAACACACGGAATGGTAAGAAACGGAACAAAAACGGAACACACGGAACATATAGATTGTTAGAAACGGAACATATGTTTACGTGACGTTATTGAAATACACTACACTAAATTGCAAGGCGTCACAATACGGGACGCACGAACAAGACGTAACATCGTTGCTAAGCACTAATTCACGACGTTAACGACGTTAACGTTTATACAGTACAATTTTTCACATAATGTAGTAAAAAGGCAAAATATATCGTCTTGAAAGTATCAACAATGGCACAGGCAGTGCTAGATCCAAAGAATGGAAAGTATATAAGGGGAGCTTCACTAAGGACAACAGAAATCTTGTCATTATTCAAGGCTAAAGAGGTTGTTACGAACATACAATTCCGACCATCAGGAGGAGACCTATACATATTCAGTGGTGAAGATCAATCAAAGATTGAAGATTGGAAATCAGACGGACATTCGTAAGTAATCATACATGTATCTTTACAACCATTCCCTCAACGTTCCGTAATGATGTTCCGGTTATTATTCTTCAAAGTTCAATGTCTTATCTAAATGACTATGCCTGTGGAATCTGATTTTATTATGGTATAACGTTATAGATATTTAAATGCAGTATCATAATGTACCGTAATAGTGTTCCAGTTATTATTGTTTCAATGGCTCATCTAACTGGTGGATCTAAATACTTTTTCAGGTGGACAAACCAAGGAAACAGAAAGCCGCTGCCAAAATCGGATCCAAAATATCTGAAGTCTTATTATTACATAAAATGTAACAACCGCCCAAATAAAGGATTTCGAAAGGAAGTTTACTTTCCAATTCACGGCAATGGAAACATTATTATTCACTATCTCGGTGACGAATCTCTGTCAGAAATGTTGCCTCATGGGAATGCAAAAACTTCCGAACCTTTCTTCCGTACTAAACCATCGGTGATGCAAACTATACAGAAGAAAATAGAGATCGAAAAGCCACATAAAGTGTATAAAAACTTTATTTGCGAAAACGTTGTAGGACATGATGCAACTTCAAAACCAAGAAACATCAAACAGTTGCACAATGCAAAAGCAGGAAAACAAGAAGAAATTCGTCTTACAAGAGATGCAATATACAATACGCATGAACTAGCGTACGAGGGTGGATTCATTCACTTCTTGGCCACCTATCCAGACCTCTGCTGTGTTGCTGGTGATACAGAAATGATTGAAGAACTCAATGACACTCTGAAATTGAAAAATAATGACATCTTACTGAGCTATGACACAACATTCAATCTTGGGGATTTTTATGTATCGCCACTGGTTTTCAAACATATTTTATTTGAAAACAATCCTTTGGTAGCTGGCCTCTTTCTTGTTCATGAACGAAAACTAACTGAGACTCATGACCACTTTTTTAAGATATTGTCCTCCTTGGTAAAAAATTTGAGAGGAATACCAATAGTGACTGATATGGAGACAGCAATCGTGAAAGCCATCAGAAACCAAACGTCTTTGAAGCAAATTGGGTGCTGGCGTCACCTTCGCCAAGATGTACAAAAATGGTTGACTGATAATTTACCAAAAGTAGATAGATCTAGTTATGTGAATGATCTCTACGATATCTTACGAACGGTGACGGAACGAGAATGTGCTGAAATGATAAAGCAGAAGGAAAAGCAGTGGGATGATGACTATACAAGATATTTCCAGAAAGCAGTGGAACCAAAGCTTGGCTATTTCTGTGCCTGGTCAATTGCTGACACTTGCAAGTTCGATCCAAACAATGGCATAACAACAAACCAGTCGGAAGGTTTTAACTATCTATTAAAGGATTTCCAAAGCTGGAAGGAAGTGCCATTGGATTCACTCCTCATGTCTCTCAAGCTAATCCAGGGTTTTTATTTAGAAGAAATACGGAGAGGAAAGGCAGGGATGGGGACCTTTAGATTGAAACCAAAATATACCAGGTATGTGTAGATTTTATACATAAAGCACTGCTTACAATGATGCTATGTTCCGTTTGTTCCGTATTTGCTTTACTATTCCGTCTGTTCCGTCTTTTTCACCATTAAAAATGGTGCTATTGTTCTGTCTGTTCCGTATTTGCTTGTCTGTTCCGTATTTGCTTCACTGTTCCGTCTTTTTCACCATGAAAACGGAACAGTAAAGCAAAAACGGAACAATAGCACCATTTTTCACCATTAGAAATGGTGCTATTGTTCCGTCTGTTCCGTATTTGCTTGTCTGTTCCGTATTTGCTTTACTGTTCCGGCTTTTTCACCATTAAAAATGGTGCTATTGTTCCGTCTGTTCCGTATTTGCTTGTCTGTTCCGTCTGTTCCGTATTTGCTTCACTGTTCCGTCTTTTTCACCATGAAAACGGAACAGTAAAGCAAAAACGGAACAATAGCACCATTTTTCACCATTAAAAATGGTGCTATTGTTCCGTCTGTTCCGTATTTGCTTGTCTGTTCCGTATTTGCTTTACTGTTCCGGCTTTTTCACCATTAAAAATGGTGCTATTGTTCCGTCTGTTCCGTATTTGCTTGTCTGTTCCGTCTGTTCCGTATTTGCTTCACTGTTCCGTCTTTTTCACCATGAAAACGGAACAGTAAAGCAAAAACGGAACAATAGCACCATTTTTCACCATTTTCATATTACCGTTCCGTCTTTTTCATGTATACAGATTTGCTACAAATATAACAGAGTTTGAATCCAGAAAGTTAATGTGCCATCCAAAAGACATTGTCTCTTCTCTACGTGACCGGGTCCTGAAGGAGATTGATGGAGATGAAGTTTTGGATGTACCAAAGTCTGCAGACTCTGACAATAGCCGAGTCCTACGAGCAAAGCTGTTAGCCTCAACCGACAGCATAGCATTTTCAGCTAAACTGGGTGTGTTCGTCATCGCTGACCAAAAATCAGTTTATACTGTAAAGCTTTATCCGACAGAGACATGTACATGTCCAATTAAAAAGAATTGTGTCCATATCCTTGGGGTAAAAATTGGGCAACGAATGGAAATAGACGACGATGATCTAGCAATACAGAAGAATATTGCTGTTGTAAGGAAAAACACGAGGCCAACCAAACAAAAGGCTGGAAGAAAACGCCCACGACCAGGAGATGTTTCACCAGAAATTCAAAAAAGAACAAAGATCAACCTTAGCAGAGTTGTCCATGGACTAGAAGAATCCATAAATGAACTAATCAATTTAGAAGAAGAAGTGAAGAACGAACTCAGAGGCGAACAAGAGATCCAAACCGAAGACGAACAAGAGATCAAACCCGATGACGACCTACCCCATATGGAACTTCAGGAAACACCAGAGCGAAGTAATTCAGATCAACCAGACTTTATTAATTTGATTACTTCAACACCAAAGTCACCGCAGTTACTGAAGGATGTTAGGTATAGTCTTGAAGTTTGGGTTCCCGCCGATAAGGAAAAGCTTTTTCACAATTTAAATGTGAATGACCGGAAACTGCTACAATCAAGGAGAGCGTGGATGAACGACACTATTATAGACAGTGCAATGAACTTGTTGCAGTTCCAATTCCCAGATTTAGAGGGTTTCCA
The DNA here is from genome assembly GCA_963580285.1 of Lucinisca nassula. Taxonomy (NCBI): domain Eukaryota; kingdom Metazoa; phylum Mollusca; class Bivalvia; order Lucinida; family Lucinidae; genus Lucinisca; species Lucinisca nassula. The sequence continues at coordinate 52,401 of CAUZLF010000761.1, read as the reverse complement.
ATCGACGACACTGGCAGTACAGTTGGACTTTGATCGTCATGAAAAGTTATTCATACAAATTATCAATCGAAGTCCAGACACACGTGGAACCCATTGGCTGACAGTGTCAAACATAAACTGTATGGAAGACGAGATAGGCATCTACGACTCAGCTTATGACGACCTCCCCCATATGGAACAGATGGTCGTTGCAAGCCTAGTAAAGATCGACCAAAACGTGCTTAAGGCGAAATTTAGCAATTGCTTCATGCAACCAAATGGCCATGACTGTGGCTTATATGCAGTGGCAAATGCCACTGCCCTAGCATTTGGAAAGGATCCTGCAAAAGAGCAGTACATCCAAAATAAAATGAGGGACCATTTAATGAAATGCCTTGAAGACAAATGTATGAAGCTCTTCTCCACAGTGAAAGCAACAAGCAAAAGAAGGAAGGCAGTCAAAAAGACAACTGAAATCAAGCTGTTTTGTGTTTGTAAAATGCCAGACACTCGAACAAATTATTTCCTCTGTGACCAGTGCTCTGCTGAATACCATCCAGAATGTTTGGGATTAGATGTGTCTCAATATAAAGACCGACCATTTATCTGTCCGAACTGTTTGCAGTAGAACCATTTAAATAAAGCTCAGTGTGTCTAATGACATGTTCCGTTATAGCTCATTGTTCCGTACTTTAGTAGATTTTCAGTCACAGTTGTTCCGTTTTTTTAGTCATTTTCCTTTAAAAACTGTTCCGTGATTTAGTAAATTCTAACTCTAAAGTGTTCCGCAATTTAGTATTTTTAAACTTATTTTATTCCGTTCCGTTCCGTTCCGTTCCGTGTTTTAGTAACGACCCCCCCCTCCCCCATGTATTTAGGACACGGCGTCTGTATTCGATTTTTGACAGCACGGTAAACGTGTCAATAGGTGTAGTTTCTCCCAATACAGGTAGTTGGTAGTTGGCTTTGCAATACGTCAAATGATAGATTCTGTGATAGCAGTGCGACAATGCCAATTTTGGCCATGCACTTAACCGGTTAGAAGTAGAATCAAAATTGTTACTGGTAACACCTCAAATAGAAGTGGTTAGGGCCCGTGGTTAGTGCTCATGCCTCTGATGCTAGAACTGCTGGAGGCCCCCGGTTCCCACAAAATTGGAAGCAACGTCTCCAAAATGACCTTAATAGGCCCTTAATACAGTTGACAGGGACGTTAATCCTCAATTCAAACAAAACAAATCGATCCCTGCCAGCGGTGATAAAATTAAGGTATCCGAACAAGCTCCATTGGCATCATTTGCAGGGATGATTGTCATGATGACTCATCAAGTGCACCGTCCTTCCGATCGGTACGTTAACTGGAGACCCCTGTGCAGGGAGAGCCACCCGCAGGTTAAAGACCCCTTTCTTTTTTTCTTTCTACTGATACTGTGTCGGTCACATTTGGCCATTACCGCAGGTATACATTACATACACTCCAGGTTTGCAGGAAAGCCTACACTGTAATCATGTTATTACGGTAGGGATCTTTAACCTGTACGGGGATGGTTCGCCCTGCAGAGCCTCCAGTTAACGTCCAGATCTGAAGGACGGTGCACGTAGTGACATTTATCCCTGCAAATGATGCCAATGGAGCATGTTCGGACACCGAAATTTTATCGCCCGCTGCCAGGAATCGAACCCGGGACCTCTAGCATCAGAGGCAAGTGCACGAACCACTGAGCTATCATGCTCCACCCCTACATTAATTACATGATTACTGTGTAGGCTTTCATCCTGCAAACCTGGAGTGTATATAATGTACACTTTCTGTGTCCCCTTCTGGGAGAAAGACGTAATAAAAGATATACCACACATTTTTTGTGTAGTAGGAGGAGAAAAATCTGTAGCTTACAGGGGTTGGGGCACTCAACTGGATTTTTCTTGGATTGAACCCACAACCCTTGGGTTACAAAGGCAGGGAGGACCATCCCCTGTGCAGGTTAAAGAACCCTACTGTAATTACCCGATTTCTCTGTAGGCTTTCATCCTGCAAAACTGGAGTGTATGTAATATACACCATCTGTGTCTCCTCCTCTGGTTAGGGCAAAACCGGAAGATAGATAGAGATAGAAGACATTCCTGCATTCTACAAAGAGACATTGGTTTCAAATTTTCCATATCTATAATCATACAAGTATAGCTTTTACAAAAAGCTAGGTCTACGCTTAGCACATATTAAATATGAATGTCTAGAGTGTGTTTTATACAATTGACTGTCTTTGGCAATATTCCAGTTATCAGTCTGCACCAAGGATAGTGCCGACTGAAGTATAATGTCTGAAATGTCAAAATTGCAGATGATGTAATTTTGTCAAAAAGTATTTTTTTCACCTTTTAAAAAAGGCACATATGCAACTTCAATATGCTTGTAACACCCTATCAAATGGAATGCTTGAAAACTGTTGGAGAAGTTAAGTTGATAACTTTTCTACACTTTATAGAAGAATAATTGAAGATTAGTCCAAACATTTTTCTAACGGCGAGGCAAGTTTTTTTTTTTTTTTTAGCTCACCAAAGCCGAAGGCTCCTGGGGAGCTAATAGGATAGGCAGTGGCCAGTCGTGGTCGAGAGTTTGAAGATGTATATTTTGCATTAGCAGGTACAAAAATCACAGCAAATATAGGCTTGTACAAATGTTAAAGCATATAGCTTTCTGTGTCAGAGCTCTGGCCGTGTGCCTCTTCTTTGTGTGAAAGGTTATACTTGTAATGGGCAGATTTTTTTCTTCTTGTGAAAGCTTATACTTGTTGTATTTAAATATAAAGGTCAACCTGCATTGTGGGTAACTAATGGTTGTACTTCCGTGTTAAACGCAATCTCTATAATGTCTACGCCCATGGGCGTAGACAATCACATTTCCAGTTCTTTTTGACACCTCAGCCTTTGCTTCACCCTTGGCAGGGTTCATACGTGTCAGGGAAATGGGGAAGGTATAATTTGAGGACTTTTACTGGAGGACCAGAGGACTGAGGACCAAGTCCTCTAGAGGACCAGGGGTATAATTTGAGGACCAAATACAGGAGGACCAGTGCTTTAATCAGCCATATAATGGCTATGATAATTGAAGATAATTACTGTTTATTGAAAATGACACCTACTGGTATGGTATATCACCTCATGGGCATATATACGGAAAAAAATATAATTAAATAAAATGAAAAACATGTTATTATGCTCAGGAAATTTTTCACCATAGAATTTTGTGAAATATATTTTTGGCATCCTGTTACTCTGATAAAAATGTTTAGTTGAAATTAGAATTTCTCTACGTTCTATACACTTGATATAATCTATCTGTTATTTTTCTATAATTCACAAATGCATGATGAACAGTGAATATCCTGATCAGACGGCATTTTGCTACACTTTTAAAAAATGTTCACTTGAAATTAAAATTTCTCTTCAGTAAGTACTTTCTATGTACTTAATTTAAGCAGCTATCTGTTAAATTCACAAACTACATGATGAACAGTGAAGATCCTGATCAGATGGCATCTTGTAAAATGTTCATTTAAAATAAGAATTTCTCTACTTTTAATATACTTGTACTTAATATAAGCTATCTGTTAAATTCACAAACTGCATGATGAACAGTGAAGATCCTGATCAGATGGCATCTTGTTACTCTTTTAAAAATGTTCACTTAATATTATAATTTCTCTACTTTCAATATACATGTACTTAATATAAGCTATCTGTTAAATCCGCAAACTGCATGATGAACAGTGAAGATCCTGATCAGATGGCTTATCTGGAGTTAAATTGTTTGCAAATGTAGATATTGTCTTGTTCAGCGGCATAAGTGGAAAAAATAAATAAATTAAAGGAAAACATGCAATAAAGAAATTCTTCACCATATAAATAAATGAAATATATTTTAGGCATTGTGTTACTCTTTTAAAAAAAAGTATGTTCAGTTCTAATGGAAATTTCTCTACTAGGTAACAAAAAAATAGTTATTTATTTATTTTATTTTTATTTTTTTGTAGGACAATTTGGCCAAATTATTTTTTCCTGGTGATTTTTATCTTTTCCTATTCTATCAGTCATTTTATTACTTTCTGGTAATGGCATTTTTTTATTATTTTTTTTAAGGAGCTATATATGGAAAACAAAAACTTTTAATCTTATACACCAAGCATTACCTCATAGCAAATGGCATTCAAGATTTTTTATTTTGTTTGTTTTCAGAGAACAACATTTCCAAAGGACTCATATACGAAAAATGCTAAACAAGCTTTTCTTTGAGAAGTAAAGAAAAAGGCTTGAAATTGTAATGGTTGTGATTGGCAGTTTAATGATTATTTGTAGGTGGGGCTTATCCTATTGTAGGTCGGGCAAAGTTACATAATATAACCAATGGCTGTAAGCCTATGATTAGGTTGAAATTTTGCAAATAATTGAAAGTCTTCATTTTTGAAATGTGTTGTTAGATCTTTCAGAAGAATTTTTTCTAATTACTTTGATTGTTATTTAAGGCCTAATTTATTATTAATTTTCTTAAGTTGAGCAGAAAAGTGAAAAAAAAAAAACGTTATCTTCCATTACAGTACTCACACAGGACCCATAAATAAGCAATTATTTAATTATTTAATAATGTTTTTTTTTTATTATTTATTTTATTTCATTGTTTCTTTCTTTCATTTATTTAATTATTAGAAGTAATAATCAAGGAAAATTGAACCTGGGGGAAAAAGATCTTAGTCACCCAAGGGTGACAATTTAAGGTGTCGTCAGGTGAACATGTCCATAAAATGAACACCCCACTCCCCACACACACACTAAAACCACCTTATAGAGAAAACTAGGGTTTACAGGGGCATACATTATCTTTCTTATTACTGCTCCAAGAAGTAGGTCATGGGTACTAGTTAGAACCACCTCAATGAGGCACCAACCTATATTTGCAGTAGAAATAATAAAAGTATCAAAGATTTTCATAAAAAAGTAGCCATTTTGGAGATGTAAAAAAATGCACTTTGTCGCCTGTAAGCATTATTGTAACGTTTCTTCCACAAACTTAAAACTGACATTTTCCGTTTTATTGGTGACATTCTTCTCATTTCGTCTGCAAGCATAGAATGTGTGTGCTCATTAGACCAAGGTGGTTCTAACATGTGTATCTCAGGAGTACCCAAATCACGGAATAAGTGGGGTTTATAAGGGTGTTCATTACATCCACTTAAGAAACTAGTAGGTAAAAGGGTAACAAACCGGACAGTTATTGTCTTCAATATATTCATGTTTTAACCCAATTTGTACTGAATGAAATCTTTCACTTTATATATAGCATGAGTCCATTTCAAAATTTAGGCTTTTTTCAAAATTTATTTGGAAACGGCTGAAATTTTTGCAAACAGTGTCGGCTCTGATCAGAGGCTGCAGAGCGTGGCATCTGATCTGGGTCTGCCCTGTTTGTTAATAACCGGTTTTGAGATTTCTGATACAGCAAATGAGTTCATGTGCATAATCCTTTCTCAACAGTGTGTGGCAAGCCATTATAGTATGATAACTTTATAATACTTAGCATTTGATATAACATCAGAATATAGAACTTCAAAATCAGTGTAGCTGAACATTATAATTAATAACAATCATGGTAATTAAATTAATTGATACAACCATATTTTTGCAACAAAACTTCTCTAAAGACTTTGGTACACCTCTGATTAACGATCAGCTCGATATGAGTGAAATATATTGAAAGGGCCCTACCCCCCTTTTAGTACAGCAGGAGCTGCTTTTGTTGAATTTTGTGTGAGATAATTAGCATCAATGTGGTACCATGTTCATGCAATTGAAAGTTTTATTATTAAACTCACTTCAGTGAAGTACCAGTGGGTTTTTATCAAAAATAAGCCATATTATGAGAGTTTGCAAGTTTAAGGCAATATGTTAAGAGTGCCTCAGTGAAGTGGTCCTAACAATAATACACAATTTATGAAGCAGAAAGTTCATCTTGCAGTCTGTGAATTTAACAGCTATATTATATCATTAAGTATGTAGAAATAGAGAAATTCTAATTTCAACTAAACATTTTTATGCCCCCGGAATCTAAGAGATTCGGGGGCATATAGTTTTTGGTCTGTCTGTCTGTTTGTCTGTCTACAAAAACCTTAACATTGGGCATAACTTTTGAATGGTAATAGATAGAGCTTTCATATTTCATGTGTGTATACCTTATCACAAGACCATTCCAGTGGTACCATAATTTTTGATATCGTGACCTTGAACTTGACCTTTGACCTATTTTTTTCAAAATTTTTCCGTTTGTCTGTCTACAAAAACCTTAACATTGGGCATAACTTTTGAATGGTAATAGATAGAGCTTTCATATTTCACATGTGTATACCTTATCACAATACCTTTCCAGTGGTACCATAATTTTTGATCTCGTGACCTTGAACTTGACCTTTGACCTATTTTTTTCAAAATTTTTAAAAACATTAACATTGGCCATAACTTTCGATTGGTAAGTGATAGGGCTTTCATATTTCATATGTGCATTCATTGTCACAAGACCTTTCTAGTGGTACCATAATTTTTGACCTTGTGACCTTGACCGTGATGTTTGACCTACTTTTTAAAAACTTTAACATTGGCCATAGCTTTCGATTGGTAAGTGGTAGGGCTTTCATATTTCACATGTGCACTCCTTGTCACAAGACCTTTCTAGTGGTATCATAATTTTTGACCTCGTGACCTTGACGGTTGACCTACTTTTATACACTTTAACATTGGCCATAACTTTCGATTGGTAAGTAGTAGGGCTTTCATATTTCACACGTGCACTCCTTGTAACAAGACCTTTCTAGTGGTACCATAATTTTTGTCCATCCAGACAACCCCCCCCCCTTCAAGGTCAATGTCACTGTGGCTATTTTTAGAAACACTTTGTCATCGCTCTAGCGCCTACATTTCTTGGCCATACCTTTTGATTGCTTAGTGATACTGCTTTATATTTAACATGCGCTGTCCGGGGGCATCAGTGTTTCACAAACACATCTTGTTAATAATAGTAACAAGATGTAAAAAATTTATTTCCATTACGATAACACACCCGTGCGTCATAATGCATTTTTTTACATCTCCAAAACGGTCAATTTTCTGATGAAAATTTGTGATATTATTCTTATTTAAACTCAAAACATAGATTGTGGGTGCTCATTAGAACCGCCTCATTGAGGCGGTTCTAACGAGTACCTACAACCTAAGAATGTCTATGAGCAGAAATAATGCAAATAATATATACCCCCCTAAACCCGTTTTCTCTATATAAAGTGGGGTGTAATGGGGTGTTCATTTCTCGAACTTGTTAGCGTGTTGATAATATTCAATGGTGGAAAATTTCTGAGCATAAAACAGTGTAGCTCCAGATAAGCCATCTGAAAAGGATCTTCACTGTTCATCTTGCAGTTTGTGAATTTAACAGGTAGAATAGAAAGTAGAGAAATTCTAATTTCAACTCAATATTTAAAAGAGTAGCAAGATGTCAAAAGTCATCATGTTTAAAAGTCTGTGTAATGAACACCCCTCTTAACCCCACTTTATATAGCGAAAATTTGGGTTAACAAGGGTATACATTATTTTTCTTATTTCTGCTCCAAAACATAGGTTGTGAGTAGTCGTTTGAACCACCTCATTTAGGTGGTTCTAACAAGCACCTGCAACCTATATTTGGAGTATTAATAAGAAAAATATCACAAGTTTTCATCAGGAAAAATACCATTATGGGAACACATAAGAATGCTCTATGTCATACGGAAATGTAATCTTATGACATTTCATATAATTCTATGGTGAAAAATTTCTTTTAGCTCCAGATAAGCCATCTGATCAGGATCTTCACTGTTCATCATGCAGTTTGTGAATTTAACAGATAGCTTATATTAAGTACATATATATTGAAAGTAGAGAAATTCTAATTTTAAGTGATCATTTTTAAAAGCGTAACAAGATACCATCTGATCAGGATCTTCACTGTTCATCATGCAGTTTGTGAATTTAACAGATAGCTTATATTAAGTATACAGAAAGTACTTACTGTAGAGAAATTCTAATTTCAAGTGAAAATTTTTAAAAGAGTAGCAAGATGCCGTCTGATCAGGGTCTACACTGTTCATCATGCAGTTTGAGAATTAAAAAAATAACAGATAGATTATATCAAGGGTATAGAAAGTAGAGAAATTCTAATTTCAGCTAAACATTTTTTATCAGAGTAACAAGATGCCAAAAATATATTTCATAAAATCCTGTGGTGAAAAATTTACTGAGCACAATAATATGTTTTTCCTTTTATTTATTTATTTATTTTTTTTCTGCATATATGCCCATGAGGTGATATACCATACCGGTAGGTGTCATTTTCAATAAACAGTAATTATCTTCAATTATCATAGCCATTATATGGCTTATTAAAGCACTGGTCCTCCTGTATTTGGTCCTCAAATTATACCCCTGGTCCTCTAGAGGACTTGGTCCTCAGTCCTCTGGTCTTCCAGTAAAAGTCCTCAAATTATACGGAAGGTATAATTTGAGGACTTTTACTGGAGGACCAGAGGACTGAGGACCAAGTCCTCTAGAGGACCAGGGGTATAATTTGAGGACCAAATACAGGAGGACCAGTGCTTTAATCAGCCATATAATGGCTATGATAATTGAAGATAATTACTGTTTATTGAAAATGACACCTACTGGTATGGTATATCACCTCATGGGCATATATACAGAAAAAAATATAATTAAATAAAATGAAAAACATGTTATTATGCTCAGGAAATTTTTCACCATAGAATTTTGTGAAATATATTTTTGGCATCCTGTTACTCTGATAAAAATGTTTAGTTGAAATTAGAATTTCTCTACGTTCTATACACTTGATATAATCTATCTGTTATTTTTCTATAATTCACAAATGCATGATGAACAGTGAATATCCTGATCAGACGGCATTTTGCTACACTTTTAAAAAATGTTCACTTGAAATTAAAATTTCTCTTCAGTAAGTACTTTCTATGTACTTAATTTAAGCAGCTATCTGTTAAATTCACAAACTACATGATGAACAGTGAAGATCCTGATCAGATGGCATCTTGTAAAATGTTCATTTAAAATAAGAATTTCTCTACTTTTAATATACTTGTACTTAATATAAGCTATCTGTTAAATTCACAAACTGCATGATGAACAGTGAAGATCCTGATCAGATGGCATCTTGTTACTCTTTTAAAAATGTTCACTTAATATTATAATTTCTCTACTTTCAATATACATGTACTTAATATAAGCTATCTGTTAAATCCGCAAACTGCATGATGAACAGTGAAGATCCTGATCAGATGGCTTATCTGGAGTTAAATTGTTTGCAAATGTAGATATTGTCTTGTTCAGCGGCATAAGTGGAAAAAATAAATAAATTAAAGGAAAACATGCAATAAAGAAATTCTTCACCATATAAATAAATGAAATATATTTTAGGCATTGTGTTACTCTTTTAAAAAAAAGTATGTTCAGTTCTAATGGAAATTTCTCTACTAGGTAACAAAAAAATAGTTATTTATTTATTTTATTTTTATTTTTTTGTAGGACAATTTGGCCAAATTATTTTTTCCTGGTGATTTTTATCTTTTCCTTTTCTATCAGTCATTTTATTACTTTCTGGTAATGGCATTTTTTTTATTATTTTTTTTAAGACTGCCAAGTATTACATTCAGAGCTATATATGGAAAACAAAAACTTTTAATCTTATACACCAAGCATTACCTCATAGCAGATGGCATTCAAGATTTTTTATTTTGTTTGTTTTCAGAGAACAACATTTCCAAAGGACTCATATACGAAAAATGCTAAACAAGCTTTTCTTTGAGAAGTAAAGAAAAAGGCTTGAAATTGTAATGGTTGTGATTGGCAGTTTAATGATTATTTGTAGGTGGGGCTTATCCTATTGTAGGTCGGGCAAAGTTACATAATATAACCAATGGCTGTAAGCCTATGATTAGGTTGAAATTTTGCAAATAATTGAAAGTCTTCATTTTTGAAATGTGTTGTTAGATCTTTCAGAAGAATTTTTTCTAATTACTTTGATTGTTATTTAAGGCCTAATTTATTATTAATTTTCTTAAGTTGAGCAGAAAAGTGAAAAAAAAAAAAACGTTATCTTCCATTACAGTACTCACACAGGACCCATAAATAAGCAATTATTTAATTATTTAATAATGTTTTTTTTTTATTATTTATTTTATTTCATTGTTTCTTTCTTTCATTTATTTAATTATTAGAAGTAATAATCAAGGAAAATTGAACCTGGGGGAAAAAGATCTTAGTCACCCAAGGGTGACAATTTAAGGTGTCGTCAGGTGAACATGTCCATAAAATGAACACCCCACTCCCCACACACACACTAAAACCACCTTATAGAGAAAACTAGGGTTTACAGGGGCATACATTATCTTTCTTATTACTGCTCCAAGAAGTAGGTCATGGGTACTAGTTAGAACCACCTCAATGAGGCACCAACCTATATTTGCAGTAGAAATAATAAAAGTATCAAAGATTTTCATAAAAAAGTAGCCATTTTGGAGATGTAAAAAAATGCACTTTGTCGCCTGTAAGCATTATTGTAACGTTTCTTCCACAAACTTAAAACTGACATTTTCCGTTTTATTGGTGACATTCTTCTCATTTCGTCTGCAAGCATAGAATGTGTGTGCTCATTAGACCAAGGTGGTTCTAACATGTGTATCTCAGGAGTACCCAAATCACGGAATAAGTGGGGTTTATAAGGGTGTTCATTACATCCACTTAAGAAACTAGTAGGTAAAAGGGTAACAAACCGGACAGTTATTGTCTTCAATATATTCATGTTTTAACCCAATTTGTACTGAATGAAATCTTTCACTTTATATATAGCATGAGTCCATTTCAAAATTTAGGCTTTTTTCAAAATTTATTTGGAAACGGCTGAAATTTTTGCAAACAGTGTCGGCTCTGATCAGAGGCTGCAGAGCGTGGCATCTGATCTGGGCCTGCCCTGTTTGTTAATAACCGGTTTTGAGATTTCTGATACAGCAAATGAGTTCATGTGCATAATCCTTTCTCAACAGTGTGTGGCAAGCCATTATAGTATGATAACTTTATAATACTTAGCATTTGATATAACATCAGAATATAGAACTTCAAAATCAGTGTAGCTGAACATTATAATTAATAACAATCATGGTAATTAAATTAATTGATACAACCATATTTTTGCAACAAAACTTCTCTAAAGACTTTGGTACACCTCTGATTAACGATCAGCTCGATATGAGTGAAATATATTGAAAGGGCCCTACCCCCCTTTTAGTACAGCAGGAGCTGCTTTTGTTGAATTTTGTGTGAGATAATTAGCATCAATGTGGTACCATGTTCATGCAATTGAAAGTTTTATTATTAAACTCACTTCAGTGAAGTACCAGTGGGTTTTTATCAAAAATAAGCCATATTATGAGAGTTTGCAAGTTTAAGGCAATATGTTAAGAGTGCCTCAGTGAAGTGGTCCTAACAATAATACACAATTTATGAAGCAGAAAGTTCATCTTGCAGTCTGTGAATTTAACAGCTATATTATATCATTAAGTATGTAGAAATAGAGAAATTCTAATTTCAACTAAACATTTTTATGCCCCCGGAATCTAAGAGATTCGGGGGCATATAGTTTTTGGTCTGTCTGTCTGTTTGTCTGTCTACAAAAACCTTAACATTGGGCATAACTTTTGAATGGTAATAGATAGAGCTTTCATATTTCATGTGTGTATACCTTATCACAAGACCATTCCAGTGGTACCATAATTTTTGATATCGTGACCTTGAACTTGACCTTTGACCTATTTTTTTCAAAATTTTTCCGTTTGTCTGTCTACAAAAACCTTAACATTGGGCATAACTTTTGAATGGTAATAGATAGAGCTTTCATATTTCACATGTGTATACCTTATCACAATACCTTTCCAGTGGTACCATAATTTTTGATCTCGTGACCTTGAACTTGACCTTTGACCTATTTTTTTCAAAATTTTTAAAAACATTAACATTGGCCATAACTTTCGATTGGTAAGTGATAGGGCTTTCATATTTCATATGTGCATTCATTGTCACAAGACCTTTCTAGTGGTACCATAATTTTTGACCTTGTGACCTTGACCGTGATGTTTGACCTACTTTTTAAAAACTTTAACATTGGCCATAACTTTCGATTGGTAAGTGGTAGGGCTTTCATATTTCACATGTGCACTCCTTGTCACAAGACCTTTCTAGTGGTATCATAATTTTTGACCTCGTGACCTTGACGGTTGACCTACTTTTATACACTTTAACATTGGCCATAACTTTCGATTGGTAAGTAGTAGGGCTTTCATATTTCACACGTGCACTCCTTGTAACAAGACCTTTCTAGTGGTACCATAATTTTTGTCCATCCAGACAACCCCCCCCCCTTCAAGGTCAATGTCACTGTGGCTATTTTTAGAAACACTTTGTCATCGCTCTAGCGCCTACATTTCTTGGCCATACCTTTTGATTGCTTAGTGATACTGCTTTATATTTAACATGCGCTGTCCGGGGGCATCAGTGTTTCACAAACACATCTTGTTAATAATAGTAACAAGATGTAAAAAATTTATTTCCATTACGATAACACACCCGTGCGTCATAATGCATTTTTTTACATCTCCAAAACGGTCAATTTTCTGATGAAAATTTGTGATATTATTCTTATTTAAACTCAAAACATAGATTGTGGGTGCTCATTAGAACCGCCTCATTGAGGCGGTTCTAACGAGTACCTACAACCTAAGAATGTCTATGAGCAGAAATAATGCAAATAATATATACCCCCCTAAACCCGTTTTCTCTATATAAAGTGGGGTGTAATGGGGTGTTCATTTCTCGAACTTGTTAGCGTGTTGATAATATTCAATGGTGGAAAATTTCTGAGCATAAAACAGTGTAGCTCCAGATAAGCCATCTGAAAAGGATCTTCACTGTTCATCTTGCAGTTTGTGAATTTAACAGGTAGAATAGAAAGTAGAGAAATTCTAATTTCAACTCAATATTTAAAAGAGTAGCAAGATGTCAAAAGTCATCATGTTTAAAAGTCTGTGTAATGAACACCCCTCTTAACCCCACTTTATATAGCGAAAATTTGGGTTAACAAGGGTATACATTATTTTTCTTATTTCTGCTCCAAAACATAGGTTGTGAGTAGTCGTTTGAACCACCTCATTTAGGTGGTTCTAACAAGCACCTGCAACCTATATTTGGAGTATTAATAAGAAAAATATCACAAGTTTTCATCAGGAAAAATACCATTATGGGAACACATAAGAATGCTCTATGTCATACGGAAATGTAATCTTATGACATTTCATATAATTCTATGGTGAAAAATTTCTTTTAGCTCCAGATAAGCCATCTGATCAGGATCTTCACTGTTCATCATGCAGTTTGTGAATTTAACAGATAGCTTATATTAAGTACATATATATTGAAAGTAGAGAAATTCTAATTTTAAGTGATCATTTTTAAAAGCGTAACAAGATACCATCTGATCAGGATCTTCACTGTTCATCATGCAGTTTGTGAATTTAACAGATAGCTTATATTAAGTATACAGAAAGTACTTACTGTAGAGAAATTCTAATTTCAAGTGAAAATTTTTAAAAGAGTAGCAAGATGCCGTCTGATCAGGGTCTACACTGTTCATCATGCAGTTTGAGAATTAAAAAAATAACAGATAGATTATATCAAGGGTATAGAAAGTAGAGAAATTCTAATTTCAGCTAAACATTTTTTATCAGAGTAACAAGATGCCAAAAATATATTTCATAAAATCCTGTGGTGAAAAATTTACTGAGCACAATAATATGTTTTTCCTTTTATTTATTTATTTTTTTTTTTTCTGCATATATGCCCATGAGGTGATATACCATACCGGTAGGTGTCATTTTCAATAAACAGTAATTATCTTCAATTATCATAGCCATTATATGGCTTATTAAAGCACTGGTCCTCCTGTATTTGGTCCTCAAATTATACCCCTGGTCCTCTAGAGGACTTGGTCCTCAGTCCTCTGGTCTTCCAGTAAAAGTCCTCAAATTATACCTTCCCCAGGGAAATGTCAGGGAAATTTAAATTTTTTCAAGGTCAGGGAATTGTCAGGGAATTTTGTGTTGTGTCAGGGAAAATTGAATTTTTGCTAAAATGTCAGGGAATTGTCAGGGAATTTTATAATTCCAGTCACGATGGATAGAGAATAACAGAAAATGATTAGGGCATTTTCTTTTTCTTAATATTTTGGACAAAAACAGAATTATATTAATAGCTTATGGATTGCTTCTGACTTAAGAAAACTGAAGGGTTTGACCATCCTGGTCTCCTCAGCTGCATTTCATTTAAGGTACCTGGATGACATTTTGAAGTAAACATAAAAGCATTAGTAAACTGTTATCATTCATATAATTTTCAGGTGCGTATTTGCAGAAGCTTGAATTTATTACAAAACGTCAACGAAAAGGATCCATCAGTGTTGCTGGCATAGGCTTTAAGCTTTGGCTTGGTTGTAGTTTTTTTTTTTCAATGCTTTTTCACACAAAGCTTTGCATAAAGTCCATAGTCTGATAAGATCTTGAAAAGTCATTAAAGCCAGCTATTTATTTATATGGATCCATAAGATTTCAAACTACCCAAACATCTATTCTGTTTTCCACAGGGGAGGTGATTGAAATGCTCAAAGAGACCATACAATATGAGCTCAAGGCATGACACAACATCAAATCAATAAAACACAAATAAACTTTGTAAAGGCAACACTTGAACCACAGACTAAGAAATGGCCCCCACCTAAAAGGGCCTGAAGAAATAGTTTGGGCTGCATGATACATCCAGGTAGAGCTGAAACCAACTGCACATGAGTACTGACAAACCGTTAAGAGGGATTAAGCTTGCCCAGGAAAAGTTTAGCAAGTTGGGCTGCCCATGCATTTAAACAGTTAACCCTATATGTTAAATCGGGCAGTAAAGCTTGAGATGTCAGCAATAGAGGTGTGCGGTAAAACCGGTATACCGGTAAATACTGCGGTTTTGTCTCTGTGGTACGAACCGCGGTATATTTCCTAGTACCGGTACGGTACTCCGGCAATCTCTTTGACTCCGGAATTGTGCATTTTTAAGCATATTGAAATGGTTATATAACTTTTATTTCAAAACAAACACTTTAGCAATGAAGTGTGCTTACCAGTAGTGCTAAAAATCCAAACATAAAAATTATACTGGATTGGACCTCCTCATACCATAACCAGTCACTGAAAAATGCGACCAAAAATTTGGCCCGAGAAATTCTGGATATGGTAGTTGACTGTTGCAGGCATGAAAGCACGCAAATAAATGCATGGTCAAGCTGTTTATTGTCATGACTGCAATCCGATATAATTTATCATACGACACGCTATCCAAGTTAAAAATAGTCTGGTGAAATATCAGTAGACACTGGTGGTTCAACGGCTCGTGCACAGTATCAATGACACGGTTAACTTTACGCTTTTTGTCACATGTATTTGAAAACACACTGTGTTAATTGTTTAAAAAATGGATTATAGTTAATTTGCTGATTAATGTAAGCAAGAAATTGGATTAGAGATGGACTAGAGTCAGTATATATCACAGGGTGATCTGACTCGATAGATGCAAATGTCACAGATTTCCGAGACTATAAAATCTTTTTTTTTTTTTGGATAAGATCGGATGACTGTTGAGAGATTTACCGGTTATAAAATGCTTTTATTCTTCGTAAAACAATTATTAGAATTAAAAGACTTTGCAGTCGGGTACCAAGTATTAAACCACTGAGCACCAAGTAAATCTAAAATGCACATGGAAATACAGGGTAAAAGAAAGAAACCATGGTGCTATTTTCTGTTTTTTTTTTTAGCTCACCTGACCGAAGGTCATGGTGAGCTTTTGTGACCGTAAGATGTCCGGCGTCGTCGTGCGTCGTCCGTCGTCCGTCGTCCGTCGTGCGTAAACTTTTTCTTGTGAACAAACTAGAGGCCACAGTTTTGGTCCAATCATCATCAAACTTGCTCAGAATGATCATCATGACAATATCTCGGTCAAGTTCGAATATGGGTCATGTCGGGTGAAAAAGTAGGTCAGTAGGTCAAATCATAGAAAAACCTTGTGAACACTCTAGAGGGCACAGTTTTGGTCCAATCATCATCAAACTTGCTCAGAATAATTATCATGACAATATCTCGGTCAGGTTCGAATATGGATCATGTAGGGTCAAAAAGTAGGTCAGTAGGTCAAACCATAGATAGTCCTTGTGAACACTCTAGAGGGCACAGTTATGGTTCAATTATCATCAAACTTGCTCAGAATGATCATTGTGACAATATCTCGGTCAAGTTTGAATATGGGTCATGTCGGGTCAAAAAGTAGGTCAGTAGGTCAATTCATAGAAAAACCTTGTGAACACTCTAGAGGGCACAGTTATGGTCCAATCATCATCAAACTTGCTCAGAATAATCATCCTGACAATATCTCAGTCAAGTTTGAATATGGGTCATGTTGGGTCAAAAAGTAGGTCAGTAGGTCAAATCATAGAAAAACCTTGTGAACACACTAGAGGGCACAGTTATGGTCCAATCATCATTAAACTTGCTCAGAATGATTGTCATGACAATATCTCGGTCAAATTTGAATATTGGTCATGTCGGGTCAAATGTAGGTCAGTAGGTCAAATCATGGAAAAACCTTGTGAACACTCTAAAGGCCACATTTTTGGTCCAATCATCATCAATCTTGCTCAGAATGATCATTGTGACAATATCTCAGTCAAGTGCGAATATGGGTCATGTGGTATCAAAAAGTAGGTCAGTAGGTCAAATCATAGAAAAACCTTGTGAACACTTTAGAGGCCACAGGTTTGATCCGATCATCATAAAATTTGCTAAGAATGATCATCATGACAATATCTCAGTCAAGTTTGAATATGACTCATGTCGGGTCCAAAAGTAGGTCAGTAGGTCAATCATTGAAAAACCTTGTGAACACTAGTTTTTGTTTTATCATAACTTTAGAACCGTTTGAGGTAGAGCCTTTATATTTGGCATGTTGGTTCTTTGTGACATTGCCTTTGTATTTATACAAAAAATTGACCTGTGACCTTGACCCCTAACATTATGACCTACTAATCATAACTTTTTAACCATTTGAGATAGAGCCTTCATATTTGGCAAGTAGGTTCCTTGTGATACTGCCTTACCACTCATACAAAAACTTACCTGTGACCTTTACCTGTGATCTTTGACCGACTTTTGTTGTAACTTTCTGTTTTAGATAGAGCCTTCATATTTGGCATGTAGATTCCTTGTGACATTGCCTCTCCTTGCATACAAAAAATTTTGACCTGTGACCTTGACCCTGAACCTTTTACCTACTTACCATAACTTTTTAATCATTTGAGATCGAGCCTTCATATTTGGCATGGAAGTTCCTTGCGACATTGCCTTATCCCTCGCACAAAAAATTACCTGTGACTTTGACCTGTGACCTTTGACCTACTTTATCACAACTTTCTAACCATTCATATTTCGCATGTAGGTTCCTTGCGACATTGTTTTTCCACTCATAAAAAAATGTTGACCTTTACCTGGCCCTTTGACCTACTGTGTCATAAAGTTTTAATCATTGGACATAGAGCCTATACATTTGGCATGTAGATTCCTTATAACATTGCCTTTCCAATAAATTTTGATCTGTGACTTAGACCCTTGACCTGTCACCTACTTTATCATAACTCTCTAACTGTTTTAGGTAGAGCTTTCATATTCGGCATGTAGGTTGCTTGTGACATTGCCTTCCCACTTATACATAAAATTTTGACCTGTGACCTTGACCTTAGCTATGTGACCTTCTTTTTTAGCTCACCTGACCGAAGGTCATGGTGAGCTTTTGTGACAGTAAGATGTCCGGCGTCGTCGTGCGTCGTCCGTCGTGCGTCGTCCGTGCGTAAACTTTTTCTTGTGAACACACTAGAGGCCACAGTTTTGGTCCAATTATCATCAGACTTGCTCAGAATGATAATCATGACAATATCTCGGTCAAGTTCGAATTTGGGTCATGTCGGGTAAAAAAGTTGGTCAGTAGGTCAAATCATAGAAAAACCTTGTGAACACTCGAGAGGCCACAATTTTGGTCCAATCATCATCAAACTTGCTCAGAATGATCATTGTGACAATATTTTAGTGAAGTTTGAATATGGATCATGTCGGCTTAAAAAGTAGGTCAGCGGGTCAAATCATAGAAAAACCTTGTGAACACCCTAGAGGCCACAATTTTGGTCCAATCATAATCAAACTTGCTCAGAATGATCATCATGACAATATCTTGGTCAAGTTCGAATATGGGTCATGTCTTGTCAAAAAGTAGGTCAGTAGGTCAAATCATAGAAAAACCTTGTGAACACTCTGAAGGCCACTGTTTTGGTCCAATTATCATGAAACTTGCTCAGAATGACCATTGTGACAATATTTCAGTCCAGTTCGAATATGGGTCATATCGGGTTAAAAAGTAGGTCAGCGGGTCAAATCATATAAAAACCTTGTGAACACCCTAGGGGCCACAATTTTGGTCCAATCATAATCAAACTTGCTCAGAATGATCATCATGACAATATCTCGGTCAAGTTTGAATATGGGTCATGTCCGGTTGAAAAGTAGGTCAGTAGGTCAAATCATAGAAAAACCTTGTGAATACTCAGGAGGCCACAAGTTTGGTTAAATCATTAATCTTGCTCAGAATGGTCATTGTGACAATATCTTGGCTTAAGTTTGAATAAAGGTCTTTTCGGGTCAAAAAGTAGGTCAGTAGGTCAAATTAAAGAAAAAACTTGTGAACACTCTAGAGGCCACAATTTTGGTCCAATCATCATCAAACTTGCTCAGAATGATCATTGTGACAATATCTTGCTTAAGAATGAATATGGGTCATGTCGGGTCAAAAAGTAGGTCAGCGGGTCAAATCATAGAAAAACCTTGTGAACACTAGAGGCCAGTTTTGGTCCAATTATAAACAAACTTGCTAAGAATGATCATCATGACAATATCTTGGTCAAGTTTTAATATGGGTCATGTCGGGTCAAAAAGTAGGTCAGTAGGTCAAAGCATAGAAAAACCTTGTGAACACTCTGGATGCCACAGTTTTGGTCCAATCATGATCAAACTTGCTCAGAATTATCATTGCGACAATATTTCAGTCAAGTTGGAATATGGGTCATGTCGGGTTAAAAAGTAGGTCAGCGAGTCAAATCATAGAAAAACCTTGTGAACCCCCTAGAGGCCACATTTTTGGTCCAATCATAATCAAACATGCTCAGAAATGATCATCCTGACAATATCTCGGTCATGGTTGAATATGGGTCATGTCAGGTCAAAAAGTAGGTCAGTAGGTCAAATCATATAAGAACCTTGTGAACACTCAGAAGGCCACAGTTTTGGTCCAATCATCATTAATCTTGCTCACAATGGTCATTGTGACAATGTCTCAGTCAAATTCGAATAGGGGCCATGTCGGGTAAAAAAGTAGGTCAGCCGGTCAAATCGTAGAAAAATCTTGTGAACACTCAAGAGGCCACAATTTTTTATCCAATCATAATTAAACTTGCTCAGAATGATCATCATGACAATATCTCGGTCAAGTTCGAATATGGGTCAATTCGAGTCAAAAATAGGTCAGTAGTTCAAATCATAGAAAAACTTTGTGAACACTAGAGGCAACACTTTTGATCCAATCATCATCAACTTTGCTCAGTTTGATCATTGTGTCAATATCTCATTCAGGTTTGAATATGGGTCATGTAGGGTTAAAAAGTAGTTCAGCAGGTCAAATCATAGAAAAACCTTGTGAACACCTTAGAGGCCACAATTTTGGTCAAATTATAATCAAACTTGCTCAGAATGATCATCCTGACACAATTTTGTCCAATTATAATCAAACTTACTCAGAATGATCATCATGACATATCTCGGTCAAGTTTGAATATGGGTCATGTCAGGTCAAAAAGTAGGCCAGTAGGTCAAATCATAGAAAAACCTTGTGAACACTCTGAAGGCCACAGTTTTGGTCCAATCATCATTAATCTTGCTCAGAATGGTCATTGTGACAATATCTGGTCAGGTTCGAATATAGGTTATGTCAGGTTAAAAAGTAGGTCAGCCGGTCAAATCATAGAAAAACCTTGTGAACACTCAAGAGGCCACAATTTTGGTCCAGTCATAATCAAACTTGCTCAGAATGATCATCATGACAATATCTCGGTCAAGTTTGAATATGGGTCATATCAGGTCAAAAAGTAGGTTAGTAGGTCAAATTATATACGAACCTTGTGAACACTCTAGACGCCACAGCGTTAGACCAATCATGATCAAACTTCTCTGAAACCACAAGGCCCAGGACTTTGATATTTGGTATGAAGCTTCATCTAGTGGACCCCTACCAAGATTGTTCAAATTATAGTGCTGGGGCCAAAAAAGCCCCCGCCCCGGGGCCCTTTGGTTTTACATAGGCTTATATAAGGAAAATCTTTAAAAATAAAATCTTCTTCTCTGAAACCACAAGGCCCAGGTCTTTGATATTTGGTATGAAGCTTCATCTAGTGGACCCCTACAGAGATTGTTCAAATTATAGTGCTGGGGCCAAAAATGCCCCCGCTCCGGGGCCCTTTGGTTTTGCATGGGCTTACATGTATATAGGGAAGAGCTTTAAAAATCTTCTTCTCTGAAACCGTAAGACCCAGGTCTTTGTTATTTGGTATGAAGCTTCATCTAGGGGACCCCTACCAAGATTGTTCAAATTATAGTGCTTGGGCCAAAAATGCCCCCATCCCGGGGCCCTTTGGTTTTACATGGGCTCATATAGGGAAAATCTTTAAAAATCTTCTTGTCTGAAACCGCAAGGCCCAGGTCTTTGATATGTGGTATGAAGCTTCATCTAGTGGACCCCTACCAAGATTGTTCAAATTATAGTGCTGGGGCCAAAAATGCCCCCGCCCCGGGGCCCTTTTGTTTTACATAGGCTTATATAGTAAAAAATCTTTAAAAATCTTCTTCTCTGAAACCACAAGGCCCAGGACTTTGATATTTGGTCTGAAGCTTCATCTAGTGGACCCCTACCAAGATTGTTCAAATTTTAATGCTGGGACAAAAAATGCCCCCGCCAGGGGGCCCTTTGGTTTTACATTGGCGTATATAGGGAAAATCTTTAAAAATCTTCTCTGAAACCACACGGCCCAGGTCTTTGATATTTGGTATGAAGCTTCATCTAGTGGACCCCTACCAAGATTGTTCAAATTATAGTGCTGGGGTCAAATATGCCCCCGTTCCGGGGCCCTTTGGTTTTACATGGGCTTATATAGGGACAATCTTTAAAAATTTTCTTCCCTGAAACTGTAAGGCCCATGTCTTTGATATTTGGTATGAAGCTTCACCCCACAAGGCCCAGGTCCCCCCCCCCCCCTTTTGGTTTTACATAGGCTTATATAGGGAAAATCTTTAAAAATCTTCTCTGAAACCGCAAGGCCCAGGTCTTTGATATTTAGTATGAAGCTTCACCTAGTGGACTCCTACCAAGATTGTTCAAATTATAGTGCTGGGGCCAGAAATGCCCCCGCTCTGGGACCCTTTGGTTTTACATAGGCTTCTATAGGGAAAATCTTTAAAAATCTTCTTCCCTGAAACCACAAGGCCCAGGTCTTTGATATTTGGTATGAAGCTTCACCTAGTGGACCCCTACTAAGATTGTTCAAATTATAGCCCTGGGGACAAAAATGCTCCCGCTCCAGGGCCCTTTGGTTTTACATAGACTTATTTAGGGAAAATCTTGAAAAATCTTTTTCTCTGAAACCACAAGGGCTAGGTCTTTGATATTTGGTATGAAGCTTAATCTTGTGGACCCCTACCAAGATTGTTCAAATTATAGCCCTTGGGCCAAAAATGCCCCCACTTGGGCCCTTTGGTATTACATAGACTTATATATAGGGAAAATCTTGAAAAATATTCTTCTCTGAAACCAGAAGACCTAGGTCTTTGATATTTGGTATGAAGCTTCATCTAGTGGACTTCTACCAAGATTGTTCAAATTGTAGCCCTGAGACCAAAAACACCCCTGTCTCGGGGGCCCTTTGGTTTTACATAGACTTATATAGTGAATATCTTTAAAAATCTTCTTCTGTGAAACCACAAGGCCTAGGTCTTTGATATTTGGTGTGAAATTTCATCTAGTGGACCTCTATCAAGATTGTTCAAATTATAGCCCTGGGGCCAAAAATGCCCCTACCTCGAGACCCTTTGGTTTTTCATAGACTTATATAGGGAAATCTTTAAAAATCTTCTCTGAAACCACAAGGCCCATGTCTTTGATATTTGGTATGGAGCTTCATCTAGTGGACCTCTACCAAGATTGTTCAAATTATAGCCCCTGCCCCGCGGCCCTTTGGTTTTGCATAGTTTTATATATAGAGATAATCTTTGAAAATCTTCTTCTCTGAAACAGCAAGGCCCAGGTCTTTGATATTTGGTGTGAAGCTTCATCTAGTGGACCTCTATCAAGATTGTTTAAGTTATAGCCCTGAGGCCAAAAATGCCCCCGCCCCGGGGCCATTTGGTTTTACATAGGCTAATGTAGGGAATATCTTTAAAAAATCTTTTTCTCTGAAACCCCAAGGCCCAGGTCTTGGATATTTGGTGTGTAGCTTCATCTAGTGGACCTTTGCCAAGATTGTTCAAATTATAAGCTTTGTTGATATTTGGTATGAAGCTTCACCTTTTTAGACCTCCCTCAACATTATGCACATTGTAGCCCTGGGGTCAATAATGGCCCTCCCCGAGGCCCACTTGTTACTCTATCATATGGGTCAGGTGAGCGATCCAGGGCCATCATGGCCCTCTTGTTTGTTTTTTTTTTTTTTAATATTTTACCAAGCCATCCATTAGCAACAAAACTATCATACTATTGAAAACATGAAACAATTTATATTTGAAATGACAAAACTCAGTGGTAAACAATCACTATCTACCTATCTCTACATAATTCTAAACCATCTTTCGGGTGTTATTAGAATGTCACTTGCGCGTGGCATGCTAGTAACAGAATTAAAAAGTATCCTTATAGTGCAATGTTTAAAAATGTAAAAGAAAAGGCTATAAATCAAAGATAGAAAGGTTGGGTAAGTTAAAAAGTAGTTTAGTAGCATATATACACATTTAGTCATATATTGGCAGAGACAAACTTTCACAGATACTAAGCCCATGAAAAAACATGTTTGGACCTGATTAAAAAAAAAATGCATGTATATCACCTTTTCCAAACTAAAAATATCACTACAAGATCCAAAGAGGAAGGTCATTTTTCAAATGGGCAAGTGGATGTATTTTCCTCAGCCTACTAAGATACTGAGAAAGCTAGGTATATGGCTGCTTCTTTGAAAGTTTCAGTGTGTGGTACACCACAGTATGGGCAAGTGGATGTATTTTCCTCAGCCTACTAAGATACTGAGAAAGCTAGGTACATGTATATGGCTGCTTCTTTGAAAGTTTCAGTGTGTGGTACACCACGGTACATACCGTGGTATTTAGCTAAAAACCGCGGTATACCGCGGTACTTCATTTTCTGTGGTACCCAACTCTAGTCAGCAATGTCTCGAAAGTGACCTATTTAGTGTTGAAGGGGACATTCAATTCTAACAAAACCAATTTAGAATTTTGGCAGCATCAGAGATGGGGAGAGTTGGTGATAGAGTTGTTAATATTCAATTTAATCATCAATAAAAATTATCCGATCACAGTTAATGCTTATCCTGCTGAATATTCAATTAAGCCACACCAATTTCTGACTGAACCAGTCAGATTACTTGATGTTTTTTACTCTAAATGTCAAACAGTATAGATCCTGATCAGATGGCTTCTTCAGAAGTCATCTGATTTGGTTCTACATTGTTTGCAAAATTAGCGTTCATTGTGAACAGCAGGATAAGGGTTAAAAATAAAATCAAATTAAAGAAGCTGGTATAAATAGGATACAGTGGAGCGCTGTGGTGCAGTGGTAAAGTATCGGCCTCGGGATCGAGAGGTACCGGGTTCGAACCCCACGAGCGGCAAGTGTTGTTTCCTTGAGCAAGAGACTTTATCCACATTGCTTAGTACTGGTTCTACCAAGGAAAAAAGGGCCACATGGAAGATTAGTACTAGTTTACTAAATGTGTTACCCTCTATAAATAAAGTCGATTATTATTATTATTATTATTATTTAATAGCAGTATGAACAAGAGCAAAACTATACAAAAATAGGAACTGTCAAGTGCCCTGTGAATGTGCAAATTACTTTTACATGAATTTTATAACAAATAAAGCTACTATATGTTTTGTATCTTAAAAGAGGCAGGATTTAGGGTTTTAAGTCTGAACCAGAATATAAACTGGCCGAAAGAAGTTGCAAATGACAATACAAAATTCTAAAAAAAAGGATTGGTTGTAATCTTTTGTTGGGTCTAGATTTTTCACTGAACTTTTAAGTGAGGAAGCATAAATCTTGTCTTAAAATCTGTTGTGTATGAAACATATTGCATGGCTTTCTGTTTATTTCAGAGAGTTCTGTATTGGTCCTATTTTCTATCCTATCATTCCAAAAATTGACAAAGCAGCTTGTTTGGTACATTACCATAACTTCTTCAAAGTACTTTATAATAGATAACTTCAAATTAGTTTGATTATGAATGCCACAGTTTGTAGAGTTACCAACTGTTGCACCAACTGTTGCAATAGGTTAAAGATAATAGTCACAGCGAGTGCCTCTTATCACTATATTTATATTGTCCATGTTTAATGTTGTGAAAGTAGATGAATACTTATAATTTCATGTAAGTCATACAGCTTAACAATTACTAGTAACTGTAAGAACTAACTCCATCCTTCTATTTCATTTTCTAAAATTCCATCTACTGCAGTTTTGGTGTTTTTCATGGTAGCACCTATAACAGAACTTAGCCAGAAATCAGCACCTGTTTAGCAGTGTTTAGTAATATATTTAAAAATATTGGACGTTATATTCTTGCTAAGTAGTATATTTTTCAAATCTTTGCATATTTTATTCTAAACATTAGATAAATGCAGGACTGCAGAAATTGAAAACAATAACCAGTTTGTTGTAGCTTTTGCAGTGAGATATTCCACTTCCAACTCAGAAACAATGCTCTGCTGTTCTCTATATGAGTGGTTTAAAAATCAAAATTTCTGAATTTTAAACAGAAGACAGCAGTTTACATGCAGTTATTACAATATCTTTTTGCATAACTCAGAATAATGGGTATTGATTTAAAACAGAGCTTAATGGGTATTGATTTAAAACAGAGCTATTTTCTATAGATATACATAAAGGCTTGAATAAAAGCATGTTTCGGTGATGGCCATGTATATGTCAGGGAAATTTGGATTGCCGTCAGGGAAGTGTCAGGGAATTTTATTTTGTCCATTCTGTATGAACCATGCTTGGGCTCCAACGACAATCATTCAGGCACCACTGTGGTAGGAGGAGAAGAATCTGTAAAGAAAAATCCAGTTGAGTGCCCCCACCAGGGATTGAACTCATGACCCGTGGGTTACAAAGCGAGGGACATAACCACTAGGCTCAAAGGTCCGGACCAGTTCGACTGGTCTGTTATGCACTCTATATACCTATATACATGTACATATTTATTATGGCCATGCTACTGCATTGGCAAACCAAGGTGCCAAGTACCTGTGGCAGCTGGTTTTGGACACATACACTCGACATGAGAGTGCAAAGTGAAGTCAGTGGTAAGTGCATTTGCCTCAGTTGCTAGAGGTCTGCAGTTCTATCCTCGACAGCTATACAGACATGCTCCACTGGTATCATTTTGCAGGGATGAATGCTGTAACGAGTGCCATCCTTCAGAGCATGGTACCAGGGCTTTATCGAGGTATTTTGGGAAAAGGCCCCTAGGCAAAATTGGGAAAAAGTTACCAACAAAATTCCAAAATTGGGAACAGAATTTCATCGGTGAAATGCCAGGCTGATGAATTTTGCTCATGATAATCTTTAGAAATTTGATAGTGAAGCAGTGTAATACAGCTGTATCTTCACTTTGGCGAGTATCCAGTGTTAACCTCTGATGTTAAGTATTGTTTTCTCTGTTCCTTTGTTGTGGCTTTTATTTCTTAATTTTTTGGGAAAAATATGGTGAAATTGGGAAAAATTATAGGCTATTTGGCATTGGGAATGGGGCCGAGTTTCAGCCCTGCTGAACAGGCAGAAAATGCCCTGGGTACATGTAGCTCAGTGGTTAGTGCACACTTCTCTGGTGCTAGAGACCCCTGTTCGATTGGCAGCAGTAGTAAAATTGCAGTGACTAACATGCTCTTGTCTGTTCAAATTAACTCCGAAGAGTGAACACAATTTGCATACATAACACAGTAAAATTTAATGCGTTAGGTAATTTTATCTTCGTGTGTTTCCGTAACTCAACAAGAGCACAGGAAGGTAACTAACTTAGATAATGGCCAAATGTGTCCGACTCAGTATAAATAAATAGATAGATAGATAGAGCAAATATAAGAAGACAAAATAAGTATTAAATACATCACGTAAATAAAAGACAAGTCAACTCATTATGCAAACACACCTATACAAATACATTGCCACCTTTATCGTCGAAAAAATGAAAATTTTAAGATGTAAAAATGTGATATTTTTCTTACGAGGCGGTTCTAACGAGTACCCACAATCTATATTTTAGAGCAGAAATAAGAAAAATAAGGTATACACCCGGAAACCCCAGTTTTACTATATAAAAGTGGGGTCCAAGGGGGTCAAAATTATATAGGTGTGTTTTCGTGATGGATAAATATGTGTTGGTTGAGTGGCAATGTATACAAGTATACATGTGTATACAAGTATACATGTATATTTTGAAATTGCGAGGTCTGGGATTAGAGTTCATCATTTATTAACATTTTACTTTTCTGAAATATACACAATGCAATAGCATAACATTGCTTCTGCAGCGTACCTGATAAAACAATCTGTGGTTTAAGCCTGGGATAGAAATTCTTTTCTTACCCAGGTGTGCTTACCCAGGGACAGGGTAAAAATCGAAAATACTCAACTGTTTGATATGAACGAGTGTCATTGTTTGTAAAGTTGCAAGTAACGAGTATAAATGTGTCAACAAACAGGTGAGTGTTCCAGATATATGATTTTTAGTCATTTTTAGCTCCACTGGCCGAAGGCCAGCGGGGCTATTGTCATGGCCCTGTGTCCGTCGTGCGTCCGTGCGCTAACTTTTTCTTTAAACATCTCCTCCTAAACTACTGGGCCAATTGTAACCAAACTTCACAGGAATGTTCCTTACATAGTCCTCTTCTAAATTCCTTCAAAGAATTTTGTTACACCCAGAACTCTGGTTGCCATGGCAACAAAACCACAAAAAATTAAAAATCTTTAAAAATCTTCTCCTCCAAAACCACCTGTTGGATTTAATTTTTATTTTGCATGACTGTTCCTTGGGTTGACCTCTTTCAGATTCCTTGAAGAAATTTTGATCCGACAAAAAACATGGCCGCCATGGGCGGGGCTTATTTTCCCTATTTAACATATAGTGTAATGCTTAAACATCTTCTCCTCCTAAACTATTGGGCCCATTGTAACCAAACTTCACAGGAATGTTCCTTACTTAGTCCTCTTCTAAATTCCTTCAAAGAATTTTGTTACACCCAGAACTCTGGTTGCCATGGCAACAAAACAACACGAAAAATTAAAAATCTTTAAAAATCTTCTCCTCCAAAACCACCTGTTGGATTTCATTTTTATTTTGCATGAATGTTCCTTGGGTGGACCTCTTTCAGATTCCTTGAAGAAATTTTGATCCCACAAAAAACATGGCCGCCATGGGTGGGGCTTATTTTCCCTATTTAACATATAGTGTAATGCTAAAACATCTTCTCCTCCTAAACTACTGGGCCAATTGTAACCAAACTTCACAGGAATGTTCCTTACTTAGTCCTCTTCTAAATTCCTTCAAAGAATTTTGTTACACCCAGAACTCTGGTTGCCATGGCAACAATCGCTCTAGTGCCACGTACGTACGTACTTTTGTCATCGCTCTAGCGCCTACATTTCTTGACCGATTTTAATATAACTTCACATGAACGTTCCTTACGACAATATCTGGAGCAAGATCGACTTTCAAGGTCATGACCTCAAGGTCAAGGTCACTTTGGCTATTTTTTGAAAAACTTTGTCATGGCTCTAGCGCCTACATTTCTCCCCCAATTTCAATATAACTTCAAACAAATGATCCTTATAAAAATATCTCGAGCGAGTTTGACTTAAAAGGTCATGATCTCAAGGTCAAGGTCACTGTGGCTATTTTTAGAAAAACATTGTCATCGCTCTGGCGCTTACATTTCTTCACCAATTTCAATATAACTTCACACAAATGATCCTTATAAAAATATCTCGAGCGAGTTCCACTTTCAAGGTCATGGCTTCAAGGTCATGGTCACAGTGGCTATTTTTAGAAAAACTTTGTCATCGCTCTAGCTCCTACATTTCTTCACTGATTTCAATATAACTTCACACAAATGTTCCTTATGACAATATCTTGAGCGAGTTGGACTTTCAAGGTCATGACCTCAAGGTCAAGGACACTGTGGCTATTTTTAGAAAAACTTTTTCATCGCTCTAGCGCCTACATTTCTTCACCAATTTCAATATAACTTCACACAAATGTTCCTTATACAAATATCTCCGGCGAGTTCGACTATCCAACTCATGGCCTCAAGGTCAAGGTCACTGTGGCTTTTTTTAGAAAAAACTTTGTCATCGCTCTATCGCCTATATTTCTTCACTGATTTCAATATAACTTCACACAAATGTTCCTTATGACAATATCTCAATCGGTTTCGACTATCAAGGTCAAGGCCTCAAGGTCAAGGTCACTGTGGCTATTTTTTAGAAAAACTTTGTCATCGCTCTAGCGCTTACATTTCTTCACCAATTTCAATATAACTTCATACAAATGTTCCTTATGACAATATCTCTAGCGAGTTCCACTTTCAAGGTCAAGGTCACTGTGTCTATTTTTAGAAAAACTTCGTCATCCCTCTAGCGCTTACGTTTCTTCATCGATTTCAATATAACTTCACACAAATGTTCCTTATGACAATATCTCGCCATTTCGACTTTCAAGGTCAAGGTCACTGGCTATTTTTAGAAAACTTTGTCATCGCTCTAGCGCCTACATTTCTTCACTGATTTCAATATAACTTCACACAAATGTTGCTTATGACAATACCTCGAACAAGTTTGACTTTCAAGGTCAAGGTCACTGTGGCTATTTTTAGAAAAACTTTGTCATTGCTCTAGCGCTTACATTTTTTTCACCAATTTCAATATTACTTCACACAAATGTTCCTTATAACAATATCTCTAGTGAGTTCCACTTTCAAGGTCAAGGTCACTGTGGCTATTTTTGAAAAACTTTGTCATGGCTCTAGCGCTTACATTTCTTCACCCATTTCAATATAACTTCACACAAATGTTCCTTATGACAATACCTCGAGCGAGTTTGACTTTCAAGGTCAAGGTCACTGTGGCTATTTTTAGAAAAACTTTGTCATGGCTCTAGTGCTTACATTTTTCACCAATTTCAATATAACTTCACACAAATGTTCCTCATGACAATCATGTCGGGTAAAAGTCCCACAAAATTGGAAGCAACCTCTCCAAAATGACCTTTACAGTGTTGACGGGGACGTTAAACCTCAAATCAAACAAACAAACAAAATCCTTATGACAATATCTCGAGCTATTTAGACTTTCAAGGTCACTGTGGCTATTTTTAGAAAAACTTTGTCATCGCTCTAGCGCCTACATTTAATGATGGATTGTAATAGAACTTCACACAAATGTTTCTTATGATATTATCTCGACTTACTTCGACTTTCAAGGTCATGACCTCAAAGTCAAGGTCACTGTGGCTATCTTTAGAAAAACTTTGTCATCGCTCTACCGCCTACATTTATTAACAGATTGTAATATAACTTCACACAAAAGATGCTTATGATAATATCTTGAGCAAGATCTACTTTCGTGGTCATGGCCTCAAGTCAAGGTCACTATGGCTATTTTTAGAAAAACGTCATCACTCTAGAATGTACATTTATTGGAGGATTTTTAAACCAACTTTACACAAATGTTGCATATGATAATATCTCAAGCAAGTTGGACTTTTGCCATTTCAGTGTTTTCCACACACGAAGTTGTCTAGTGCGAGGGGATTCGTATCGCATGCGATGCCTTGTTTTTATTTTGCATGAATATTCCTTGGGTGGACCTCTTTTAGATTCCTTGAAGAAATTTTGATCCGACAAAAATCATGGCCGCCATGGGCGGGGCTTATTTTCACTATTTAACATACAGTCGAACTTCGATGGGTCGAACTTGGTAGGCTCGAACATCACGTTTGGGTCGAACTGACTTTTCAGTCCCGGCAAAATCCCTATTCATTTTAACTAAACATGCCACCCTTGGCTCGAACCATGATGGCTCGAACCCTCGAACTCTAAGCCTGGTCCCT
This sequence comes from Lucinisca nassula, assembly GCA_963580285.1. NCBI lineage: Eukaryota > Metazoa > Mollusca > Bivalvia > Lucinida > Lucinidae > Lucinisca > Lucinisca nassula. The sequence goes on along the minus strand of CAUZLF010000761.1, from coordinate 21,695 downwards.
AGAGTGCATTTTCTATGTAAAATTCCACCGATGGCTCGCACTAATTACCTTTTGAATAATTCCAATTTTATCGATCAAGTAACGCAGGCACATGATCAGTATCGTAAGACACTTTGATATTGACAAAGCGTCTTGCCGAAACAACTGTTTATGTTATATGTTATGGCCCTGTGTCTGTTGTGCGTCTGTGCGGTTGTGCATCCGTGCGTTAACTTTTTTCTTTAAACATTTCCTCCTTAACTACTTGGTCGATTATAACCAAACTTCACAGGAATGTTTCTCACGTAGTCCTCTTCTGAATTCCTTCAAAGAATTTTGTTACATGCAGAACAAAATGGCATCAAAACCAAAAAAAATATTTAAAAATCTTCTCCTCCAAAACCGCTCAATGGGTTTTATTCTTATTTTGCATGAATGTTCCTTGGGTGGACCTCTGTCAGATTCCTTGAAGAAATTCGGATCAGACAAAAAACATGGCCACCATGGCCATGCCCCACATGACTGCCATGGCCATGCCCCTTGGCTCATTAGCTTTCAAAGACTTATATGGGGAAAAGTTTTAAAAACCTTCTCCTCCAAAACCGCTCAACTTAATGGATTTCATTCTTACTTTGCATGAATGTTCCTTGGGTGGACCTCTGTCAGATTCCTTGAAGCAATTTTGATCAGACAAAAAACATGGCCACCATGGACACGCCCATTGGCTAATTAGCTTCCATAGACTCATAAAGGGATCTTTTTTTTTTTTTCAATCTTCTCCTCCAAAACCGCTAAATGGATTTCGTTCTTAATTTTCATGAATGTTCCTTGTTTCTACCATTGTCAGATTCATTGAAGAAATTTTGATCAGACAAAAAACATGGCCGCCATGGCCACCACCTTTGGCTCATTAGCTTCCATAGACCAATAAACGGAAAAACTTCTTCTCTGAAACCATAAAGCCTAAAGCTAAGACATTTACAGTAAAACCTGTCTTAGTGGCCACCTCTATTAAGCAAGCAACCTGTCTTAAGCAAGCAGGCATTCAGTTCCCAAGAAAGGCAGATGTGTTAAATTTCACCTGTATTAAGCAAGAACCTGTCTTAAGCAAGCATATTTTGACTATCCCTTAGGCACTTGCTTAATACAGGTTGAACTGTAGTATGTAGCAAAGTTATGTGGTCACCTACTAAGTCCTGCGAACTATGACTCTTGAGTCCAAATTGGCAACGCCCCGGTGCTTAGTAGCTCCCATAGACTAATAATGACAAAATCTTGAAACTTTTCTCCTCTGAAACCATAAGGCCAAGAGCTTAGTATGTAGCAACTTGAAGTATTCAACTGCATAAATCCTGCCAACTATGCCCCTGGGATCCAAATTGGCCACACCCTGAGGCCCATAAGCTCCCATAGACTTATACTGGGAAAAACTGACAAAAATCTTCTCTGAAACCATCAGTGCCCAGAGCTTAGATATTAAGTATGCAGCAATGTCAAGTGGTCACTCTAATAAATCCTGCCAACAATGCCCCAGGGGTAAAAAATTGGTCACCCCCAGAGGCATATTAGTTCCCATAGACTTACAATAGGAAAAACTTAAAAAAAGTCTTCTTCTCTGAAACCATAAGGCCCAGAGCTTTAGATATTTAGAACGGAGCAATGCCAAATGGTCACTCACATAAATCCTGCCAACCATAGCTCTGGGGTCCAAAAAAATATAGAATGGACATTCCTTGGGTGGATCACTTGTTTCTTTTTTACCCATTGCATGCGGGAAAACCCTAAATGGGTACCTTGGCAAACAGTGCTGGCCCAGATCAGACCCCACAGAACACCATGTCTGATCAGGGCCTGCACTATTTGCTAACAGAATTTTCCATCAAAAATAGAAAAAAATAGGCCTGACACCCCTTATATGACAAATGGACTGGTCCAACATATAGCAATAGAAGAGTTCACTAGTATACAATTGGTTAATGTAATAAATATGACAATTGTCTGAAGTTAACCGGTGGAGCGACAGGCCCTCTTGGGCCTCTTGTTGTAAACATATTTTGAGAAATCAGGCAATGCTATTCTCAACAACTTTCATTTTTGCATCAGAAAAGATGGGTGTGGACATGAAAAGGCAATCGGTCGATTTTTAATTTAATTTCTCCCTGAGGAAGGTAGTCAGATATTTCTGTTTTGACCTGTTTTCTAGTGCCGAATGAAGGCATTTTCAGCAACACGGACGATGCGAAACTAATCCAACATGCCAAATAACACGTAATTCAAACCACTTTCATATTGAAATACATTATTTGCGAAATTACCGCAGAATTTTTTCAAGGAGCTTTAATTTTTGTGTCGATTATGACTGACAAGGTCTCATTACCCCTTACGGAAGCATTACCCCTTACGGTGTCAGTCCCAATACTATAATGTTGGATCATGTCGGTAAGTTTATTTTAGTAACTACTGATGTACAAACTTAATCGGAGCAGCTTTGTTGATGTTACACTGATAAGTTAGAACGTTTAAGGCGCGTTCCCACTCGCAACAGTTTTCCTGGGCAGGCTTAGACCTAAACGGTTTACCAGTACTCAAGTTCGGTCGGTTTCAGCTCTGCGCAGAAGCACTCCAAGCCCCGATCGCCGGGGTGCGTATAGTAAAATGCGTATCTAATACTGTACGAGCATATCAGATAAATGCCTTGAAAATATAGCAATATCAGGTTTTCAGCAATTCGTTCGAGTACATGAATTTGGATACGTACCAGCAATTCATACGAGGGCACGAATTTCGATTTTAAGTTATCGTTCTGAATAAAGTTAACAGTATTATCAGTCGTTTTTTTGTTTGTTTGTTTGATTTGAGGTTTAACGTCCCCGTCAACACTGTAAAGGTCATTTTGGAGACGTTGCTTCCAATTTTGTGGGACTTTTACCAGACATTGAGATGAAATGACATCTCAAGCCCTGTCGCCCAATGAAACCAATAGGGTTTATTAGCATGGGCCGTCCCGCCTCGCACCTCTGTTCCTGGACAGGCTTAGATCCTTTAAGCGGTTTACCGGTACTGGTGTGCGGGCCGGATTCAGCTCTGCATGGGAGCATCATGCAGCCCATATATTTCTTCAAGCCCCTATGGGCGGGGGCGAATTATCAGTCGTACCGAGCAACTGCAATGTCTTCAGGGCTTTGATGAACCGTTTGTGTGAATTATTGAATGAAGAAACGCATTTCAATCAGACAACCATTAGTTGGCTTTTTCTGTCCCCGTAAGAAGTAATGCTCCCGTAAGGGGTAATGGGTCCTCGTAAGTCATAATCGACACAAATATTAATGCTCTTGGAGCAAATTCTGCGGACATTTTGCAACTTATGTATTTCAACATGAAAGTGGTTTGACTTACATGTTATTTGGCATGTTTGATTAGTTTCGCATCGTCGGGGTAGCTGAAAATGCCTTCATTCGACACTAGAAAACAGGTCAAAACAGAAATATCTGACTACCTTCCTCAGGGAGAAATTAAATTAAAAATCGACCGATTGCCTTTTCATGTTTATCCAGTTGGATAACACATGTTAACAAGTCTGTGTCTATATAGAAAAAAAGGGTGTTTATAGGGGTTTACGTAAGTTTCCTTGTTTTTGTTTGAAAAATATAGATTGTGGGTACTCACTAGGAAAATTACGAATGATGCTCTAATAGCACATAGGTGTGTACACCAAATGATAAAATTTTTTGGACAACCTTTAGTGATATACTGAAGTAGTTCGATCACGTACCGTGGTTAACCAGTGGTTAACCAAAGTGGGATCAAACTCAGTCTGGTAGCGGTCTGGTAGCATGGCGGGAAAGTGTGATGTCACTCTGGTTGAACCAGACTAAAGACGGGTTACTCTGGCAGATACATCACACCATACGTAACAAAGATGGCAGCGAAAGGTGCGAACAATAATGTCCGGGAATTGTCCCGAAAATGTCCGGAAATTGTCCGGTAAATGGGGGGTAGTGGTGCGTTATCCCTAATATCTCCACTTCGGGTGGTCAGAAATTTATAAAATTAGTATCAAATAAGCTCCATTCTAAAATATTATTAAACAATATTTTTCATTCTTAACAGTTTAAGGGTCCATTTCTGAAGTTGATTTGTCTGAGAATTTCCCGGACAAATTAACTTAAAAAATTGACTCCTAAATTGTTATTTATTTATTTTTATATCTTTTAGAATGGAGCTTAAAATTTTATTTGATACTAATTTTATCAATTTTTGACCACCCGAAGTGGAGAAATAAGGGATAACGCACCACAAACCCCCATTTACCTGACAATTTCCAAACATTAGTGTGCACCCCTTGTTTGTCTAGACTGCTTCTATTTAAGAAATAGAGGGTCTGTGTACCAGTCAACCAAACATCTACCAGACGTCGTTCGATCACACCGGTGAAAAAAACATGGAAATCATGGGTAGAGCTTGCACAATTTGACTTCCGCTACCATGGTCTGGTAGATGATCGAACTCCCTCACTGTCAGCAAACTTGCAAAACTTCGCTTTTCAGGGTACTCCAGTTGTCAGCCACCTCAGATATATGGTAGGCTTGACAAAGTGAAATAATCTTGAAAGGGCCATAAAACCATTAGCTCATTTCTTCTTTACCTAACGATAGATTTAGTTCATACTTGGTTTGGTGATAGATAGTAGTCAAAAGTTTTATCAGCATCATTATCATACATGAACATAACCTTGGGGTCAAGGTCACAGAATAAGAACTTTTATGTTAGTTTTTGCACTGAAGAGTTAAGATCATTACTTGGTTGCCTAAGATGAATTTACTTGAGACTTGGTATGGTGATAGATATTGCTTTCAAGTTTTTATCAGTGACATCAGCACATTTACCATGACCTTGAGGTCAAGGTCACAGACTTAGAAAATTTTGATGTTAAAGTTTTTAGGAGTTTTTTACTTCTTTACTTTTAGATGGATTTAGTTTATACTTGATATGATAATAGATAGTGGTCTCAAGTTTTTAGTAGCAGCATCAGCTCTTATGACCGTTCCGGATCTTGGGGTCAAGCAAAGGAGACGACAATTGGTGTGATTGGTGCATTTTATAGGTAAATAATAGCTGAACAGTCTGGTTTGTGTCTTAAGTGGCCACACACCTCCACAATATAAGAATATTATATGGGCCATAATGGGTGTGAGGGGTGGATGGAAAAATCCGCCCCAAGGGTCACTGTCCGGCATCACAAGGCTTGCCGAGTGATGCCGGACAGTGATCCCGAGGGACGGATTTTTCTATTCACCCCTCACACCCATATTGGATTCTTTTTCTTGTCTTCCATTGCTTAGCGCGGATTTTTAATGCTGCAGTCACTTCGGTTACCGACGTCCGCCATATTGTGGTGAGACTGAGGAAAGTTTAGTGATGTCACGTAACATGCTGTGATGTCAACCTTAACGACGGCACATACGATGTCGTAATCAACCAGTGCATTTATCAAACACGTGATTATATTCGATTTGGGTCGGAACACCAGGGTCAGAACATAAATTTCTATCCCAGGGTAAAATCATGGATTTCCTTGTCTGGTGTGCAAGACCATGTTTTCTCATGACAAGGCTCATAGTAATCCCTTGACCATGTTTGTCATAACTCTTTCAGGGCCAGTATGAATACCGAAGGTTATTATGAAAGCTTCTTCAAGGCTCTGTGTCAGCTCCGACATGATTCCTTATTCTGTGATGTCAAGTTGCAAGTCGAAAATGAGGTGTTCAGCGCTCACAAGATTGTTCTAATGGCAGGCAGTGTGTATTTTCATGCCATGTTTGCCACTGAGATGTCAGAGCATGATAAAAGTGTGATAACAATAGGTGGAGTAACACCAATGACTTTTCGAGCTTTACTGGACTTTATTTATTCAGGTATGTGTTATATGTTTTCATTTTCAGTATATTGGGTTTCGAAGCAAAATTAACCCTTTTTGTACTAAATGGAATCTTCCTCTTTATATATAGCAGGAGTCCATTTCAAAGTTTAGGGGTGTCAGGTTGTGTTTTCTTCAAAATTGATTTGAAAAATGACTGAATTTTTAGCAAACAGCCTGATCAGACGCCGCATTCTCAAATATTCAAAGCAATACTCAAATACATGTATATGAACATGTATTTGGTAGTAATTTACTGTAATATGTGTAAACAATGGAAATAACATTGAAAATAGTAACATGTTTGTAATTTGTTGCCACAAATTTGTGCAAAACCAGAAAATGTGTACTTCTCATCTCTGTTAACTCTTATCCTGCTGTTCACGACAACCCTTTTTTTAGCTCACCTGTCACGTAGTGACAAGGTGAGCTTTTGGGATCACTTTTTGTCCGTCGTGCGTGTGTGCGTGCGTGTGTGCGTAAACTTTTTCTTCAAATGACATCTCCTCCTAAACCACTGATTGGATTTTAACCAAACTTCACAGGAATGATCCTTAGGTGGTCCCCTTTCAAAGTTGTTCAAATGGTTCCGGTCCATTGCACATCTAGGTCACAGGAGCTAAAAATAGATTTTTAAAATGAAAACTTTAAAAAATCTTCTTCTCTGAAACCGCAAGGCCCAGGTCTTTGATATTTGGTATGAAGCTTCATCTAGTGGACCTCTACCAAGATTGTTCAAATTATGGCCCTTGGGCCAGAAATGCCCCCGCCCCGGGGGCCTTTGGGTTTACATAGGCTTATATAGGGAAAATCTTTAAAAATCTTCTTCTCTGAAACCACAAGGCCCAGGTCTTTGATATTTGGTGTGAAGCTTCACTTAGTGGACTTCTACCAAGATTGTTAAAATTATAGCCCTGGGGCCAAAAATACCCCCGCCCCGGGGGCCTTTGGTTTTACATAGGCTTATACAGGGAAAATCTTTAAAAATCTTCTTCTCTGAAACCGAAAGGCCCAGGTCTTCTATATTTGGTGTGAAGCTTCATCTAGTGGACCTCTACCAAGATTGTTCAAATTATGGCCCTTGGGCCAGAAATGCCCCTGCCCCGGGGGCCTTTGGATTTACATAGGCTTATATAGGGAAAATCTTTAAAAATCTTCTTCTCTGAAACCACAAGGCCCAGGTCTTTGATATTTAGTGTGAATCTTCACCTAGTGGACCTCTACCAAGATTGTTCAAATTATAGCCCTAGGGGGCAAAAATGGGCCAGAAATGCCCCTGCCCCGGGGGCCTTTGGATTTACATAGGCTTATATAGGGAAAATCTTTAAAAATCTTCTCTGAAACCACAAGGCCCAGGTCTTTGATATTTGGTGTGAAGCTTCACCTAGTGGACCTCCACCAAGATTGTTCAAATTATAGCCCTAGGGGGCAAAAATGCCCCCTCCCGTGGGGCCTTTGGTTTTACATAGGCTTATACAGGGAAAATCTTTAAAAATCTTCTTCTCTGAAACCGAAAGGCCCAGGTCTTCGATATTTGGTATGAAGCTTCATCTATTGGACCTCTACCAAGATTGTTCAAAATTATGGCTCTTGGGCCAGAAATGCCCCCGCCCTGTGGCCTTTCGGTTTACATAGGCTTATATTGGGAAAATCTTTAAAAATCTTCTCCTCTAAAACCACAAGGCCCAGGTCTTTGATATTTGGTGTGAAGCTTCACCTAGTGGACCTCTACCAAGATTGTTCAAATTATAGCCCTAGGGCCAAAAATGCCCCGCCCCGGGGGCCTTTGGTATTACACTGGCTTATACAGGGAAAATCTTTAAAAATCTTTTTCTCTGAAACCACAAGGCTCAGATCTTTGATATTTGGTGTGAAGCTTCATCTAGTGGATGTCTACCAAGATTGTTCAAATTATAGCCCTGAGGCCAAAAATGCCCCCGCCTCGACTTACGTAGGCTTATGTAGGGAATATCTTTAAAAAAAATCTTCTTCTCTGAAACCGCAAGGCCCAGGTCTTTGATATTTGGTGTGTTGCTTCATCTAGTGGACCTTTGCCAAGATTGTTCAAATTATAGCCTTTGTTGATATTTGGTATGAAGCTTCACCTTTTTAGACCTCCCTCAACATTATGCACATTATAACACTGGAGTCAATAATGGCCCTCTCCAGGGCCCACTTGTTACTCTATGGATCAGGTGAGCGATCCAGGGCCCTCTTGTGTTTTATATTAGGATCACTTTTTGTCTGTCATCCGTGCGTAAACAATTTCTTCAAACGACATCTCCTCCTAAACCACTAATCGGATTTTGACCAAACTTCACAGGAATGATCCTTAGGTGGACCCCTTTCAAAGTTGTTCAAATGGTTCCGGTCTGTTGCACATCTAGGTCACAGGAGCCAAAAATAGATTTTTTTCACAGAAAGCTTAAAAAATCTTCTTCTCTGAAACCACAAGGCCCAGGTCTTCGATATTTGGTATGAAGCTTCATCTAGTGGACCCCTACCAAGATTGTTCAAATTATAGTACTGGGGCAAAAATGCCCCCGCCCCCGGGGCCCTTTGGTTTTACATGAGCTTATATAGGGAAAATCTTTAAAAATCTTCTTCTCTGAAACCACAGGCCCATGACTTTGATATTTGGTTTGAAGCTTCATCTAGTGGACCCCTACCAAGATTGTTCAAATTATAGTGCTGGGGCAAAAAATGCCCCCGCCCGGGGGCCCTTTGGTTTTACATAGACTTATATAGGGAAAATCTTTAAAAATCTTCTTCTCTGAAACCACAAGGCCTAGGTCTTTGATATTTGGTTTGGAGCTTCATCTGAAGGACCCCTACCAAGATTATTCAAATTATAGTGCTGGGGCCAAAAATGCCCCCGCCCGGGGCCCTTTGGTTTTACATGGGCTTATATAGGGATAATCTTTAAAAATCTTCTTCTCTGAAACCGCAAGGCCCAGGACTTTGATATTTGGTATGAAGCTTCTCCAATGGACGTCTACCAAGGTTGTTTAAATTATAGCCCTGAAACCAAAAATGCCCCCGCTCTGGGTTCCTTTGGTTTTACATAGACTTATATTGGGAACTTATTTTGGGAAAATCTTAAAAAATCTTCTGCGAAACCACAAGGCCTAGGTCTTTGATATTTGGTATGAACTTTCTTCTAGTGGACCTCTATCAAGATTGTGCAAATTATAGCCCCGGGGCCAAAAAATGTCGCCATCCCGAGACCCTTTGGTTTTCCATAGACTTATAAAGGGAAATCTTTAAAAATCTTCTTCTCTGAAACTGCAAGGCCCAGGTCTTTGATATTTGGTATGGATCCTCATCTAGTGGACCTCTACCAAGATTGTTCAAATAATAGCCCGTGGGCACAAATGCCCCCACCCCGGGGCCCTTTGGCTTTACATAGACTTATATAGCCCAGGGGCCATTTGGTTTTGCATAGGCTTATGTAGGGAATATGCCAAGATTGTTCAAAGGGGGTCTTTCATTTGTGCCCATGCATGTTTTTTCTTTAAACTTTGTATATTAATAACTCAGCATATACAACCTATAAAAATGTATTTAATAAATTATATAAATCAAAATAGGACTCAGGAGGCCACTCTAACTGACTCCCTCCATTAGCTGGTGTCTGTCTCTAAATAAGTGCATCTTAAATCTTATGTTTTATTTAGTTTCAAGATCTGTGTACTGGATTGAATGCAGGACTCCATAGGCATTCCTTTGATATTAAAAAACCTTTTGAATTAATTAAAGTTTTCATTTTCTGATAAAATAATGATCAAAAATCTCATTTTTTAATTAAAATTTAAAAAAAATATCAAAATTCATTCCCTAAGATAAATATGTTCTAGTCTTTGTCAAGATTTCATTTTGCTAGGAAAACTTGCCATATGTATCTTCTTTAGCTATGCCAAATTTCATGAAAATCCGAAACCGGTAACACTGTAGGTTTACACCTTTAATGGATGTAAGTCGTTTCTGCGAAATTTACTATTTTATTGAAATCATCCAAGAACCTTACAAAAGGGCAATTCGAAACACTTACGTAATAAAAATGAGATTATACAAATCAAAATGAATACATATTGAGCTGATCTAGCTTAGAAACTATTAAAATATCATGAATTTCTGATATTTTCCTTTCATTTATACACTATGATCTATCCAAAATGGTAGATAGTAAAACACTAAATCAAAAGGTATTCTAATCAACAAATTAGGCTTAACAACAACATATATTGTTATTTTATTAGCAGCAAAATTATTGTGAACATGTGCAACTTTATTTAATGACTTTGCATAAGCCATGCTACTCAAATAGGTGTAAGGCAAGGAGATCCATTATTTTCATTTCCATAGTTCTGTTGGTAAATCCATGGTCAGATTATGCCTTAGATATACTCTGTCTTTATGAACACTGGATTATTATCCTAACAAAAAGTTACAGTAATTATTGGTTAGTATTTCCAAAAATCGAAATGTCACTGACATTGAGTTTCTGTTGCAAAAGATATCATTGATGTATGAGGCACAGAATACTTGGTGTAAACAAAGCTGTTCCATGACCTAGAGAAAATTTGCTATTAGACAGGGAGAGAAATAGTTTCCTTCCTTATAGTACACATGCATAAATATGTCTCTTTTCTGCATTGGTATTGTAATTGTTGACATTTCTTTAGTGTTTTATTTTTTTTTTATTTACTTTGTCAATATAGTGGTTAATTTATCGGAAGCGAGCTTTTAGTATTTTTTTTTGGTTGTAAAACTTTCAACCACTTCTTAAATGTTTCTGCTGAATGCAAGATCACTGTTTTTTTGTTTTTTTAAGCACTGTTCTTGCTTGCTTTTTGTTCATTAATAATTACCAGTACATTTCTGTGCAATGTATCTCTCAGCTAAGAAAGAGCATTGCAGTGTTTGGACAGAAAAAAGCATCACAATGTATTTACTGAAAATAATTTAAAATCCTATGAGTAATGGATAACTACTCACAGATTGATTAATTATTATCAGCAGTTTAAGTGCTTCTTGATATCTTACATATTGTGATTTGTAATTACTGCGACAACTGCTGAGTAAATGAAGTGAAAGACCTATACAAATATATAGACAACACAATCATGATCACATAAGTTTTGGAACACTGACAAATGTACGACCATGTGAATTCTAAAAGCAAATTCAAATGGCTTTGGAATACAGCTTCAGGAAGCCGTTTGATTTCGTTCATAGGGGCTATACAAAAAAGATAGATTGGCTAGTGCCTATGCAGATACAAATTCTGAAAACTTAATGTCCAGGAAAAGTAATCTCAAGTGTTATTGATTTTCCCTAGAGTAAACCTTTCTTTTTAAATGGACAGTTAGGGTTAAATAAACAAACAACACTTTGACTTGAGAGTCATTTATCTCGAGTCGGATAACAAATCTCGCAAAATCTGAAGCAACATCTAAAGTGACTGGTATGTTGTTGATTTGAATGGTAAATCTAAACATCACCTTAGCACCATTACCAAATTAGACAAGAAAGACCAAAAGAAGACTGTACACATGATTACATGGGTGCATTTGATGACGTTTGTCATCAAAACCTTTGCGGTATAGTTCTGTAGACAAAATAGTTTGTTCCATAGGGGACAACTTTTCCGAAATGGATGTTTTGAAATAATACTTATAATTATGCTATGAACTACTTACACAAACCATACTATACTATAGCCATCCAAATTGAAAGCAATAGTAAAGTATTATTAAACAGCATGACCAAAACATGATAATCATATAATTTCACATTTTGCTGAATCAGGACTATCAGTATTCAGTCTGATAAAACACAATGTTACCGGTCCTCAATTTCCATCAAAATTCATCAACATGTTCCTAATATATGTTGGTAGTTTTTATGCTAAAATGGTGTCTTGACAAAAATTGGAACATGGTAAAAATGCAAATAAAATTTTAATGAATACAAAAATAGAAGCTGAAATATGGGGACACCATCAAAGAAAACTGAATGCCCAGCCACCATTACTAGACACATGAGGTAATTCATAGTATCAACTAACTCACCAATTATTGCTTTGATTCATAAAACATAGCAGCATTAGATATATGAAACTTTGAATACTGTAGACAAGTTTATATGAGAGTACTCTCTGTTGTGATAGTGACTTCATAAAATATGTAATAAATTTACTACGGAAATAAAATTTAAAAGTGAATGCATCGTTATTATAATGGGTATACCCAAGGCGATTATTGTGCATAATTTCATCAAAATCCAAGCGTGGGCAGAAACCAATGCAAATTTCCTATACCTTGAAAGACCCCCTTACAGCCTTTGTTGATGTTTGTTATGAAGCTTCACCTTTAAGACCTCCCTCAACATTATGCACATTAAAGCCCTGGGGCCAATAATGGCCCTCCATGGGGCCCACTTGTTACACTATGGATCAGGTGAGCGATCCAGGGCCATCATGGCCCTCTTGTCTGAAGAAGCCATCTGATCAGGATCTGCACAGTTTGACATTCAGTTTATGAATTTGTAGGAATAAATTTCATCAAGTCAGAAATGGGTGTGGCTAAACTGAATACTCAGCAAGAGAAGGGTTAAATTACACTGTTAATTGTACCCTCATCCTACTTCACAATACAATACATGTCAGCAGATATATTGTGACTATGATAAGATTCAGTGAATTGTTGGCCCACTTTCTTTCATATAGGTAAAGATAAGATTCCAAAATGATCCTATGTATTGGGACAGATATGCCTAAGCAAACAGTGCAGGCCCAGATCAGACTGCTCCTTTCAGGAGCAGTCTGATCAGGGCCTACACTGTTTGCCATTTCATCTGCACCTTTTGGACTCCTTGCTGGATCAAGAAACAAGGCTGTTATCATTTTAAGATAATTATAGCAAGTCCTCAAGGTGTCCGAATTACAATCAAACCTGTACTAAGCAAGCACCTAAGGGATAACCAAAATGTGCTTGCTTAAGACAGGTACTTGCTTCATACATGTGAAATTTAACACATTTGCCTTTTTAGGGAACCAAATGCTTGCGTGCTTAAGACAGGTTGCTTGCTTAATAGAGGTGGCCACTGAGACAGGTTTTACTGTATTAGGATTTTTATGGTACAGTGAATTGTTAACCCTCTTCCTTTCTCACATAGGTAGAGTGGACATTACAGAGGAGAATTGTGAGGACCTGCTGACAGCTGCTGACATGCTGTCTGTGACAGGAGTGGTCAGTGCTTGCTGTTCATTCCTCAGAGAAAAATTTCAACCAGACAACTGTGTTGGTAAGAACTCTGACATAGGAGTTTTTTGTTGCCCCTGCTTCAAGCATAATACAGGTCACATGTGTGGATTAGGAGTTAGGAGCCAGTTGTTCAAAACTAACGTTGTTACGCAACATATTGTTAAAAGTTTGATCATCTAATGTGGCAAATATGCTAATATTTTTGCTGAAAAAATGTCATAGCTTTTGCATCTGCAAAAGCTGCTCACATTTTTTTTTCAGCAAAAATACATGTACATGTGCCTAAATTTTAGATATAATACTTGCTAGAACAGTTAACAATATATCACTAACCAGCTCGTTAAGCTAATGAGGCTTTGAACGACTGGCCCCTGGTTTTTCATTTGTTCGTTCATCAAGCCATCAACATTTACATCAACCATACATGTAGCTTTCGGCCCCCACCCATCGGGGCGTGAAGAAATAGACGGGCTGCATGATGCTTCCACGCAGAACTGAAACTGACCACACACAAGTACTGGTAAACCGCTTAGAGGGTCTAAGCCTGCCCAGGCAAAGCGGTGCAAGTCTGACCGTCCATGCTTATAAATCTATTGGTTTCATTGAGCGACAGGGCTTGAGATGTCATTTCATCACAATGTTGGGTAAAAGTACCCCAAAATTGGAAGCAATGTCTCCAAAATGACATATACAGTGTTGACGAGGACTGTAAATCGAAAATCAAACAACCAAAAAAAAACACATAGTTTTCACCCTTCTGTTCAAGTCAAGACATAGCCATGGCATCATGATAACAAGTCCGTGAAATGAACACCCCTCTTAACCCCAGTTTGTATAGCAAAAACTGGGGTTTACAGGGGTATACATTATTTTGCTTATTTTTGCTCCTAGACATAGGTTGAGGTGGTTCAATGAGGTGGTTCTAACAAGCACCCACAACCTATGTTTGGAGTATAATTAAGAAAAATATCACAGATTTTCACCGGAAAAGTAGCCATTTTGGAGGTGTGAAAAAATGCACTAAGTCACACGGGTGTGTTATCATAATGGGCAGAATTCTTGTTCTTAATTCTCCATTAAATCATATGCTGTGGGTACTTGTTAGAATCACCTCAACAAGGTGATTCTAGCAAGTACCCACAGCATATGTGTCTAATAAGATATAAGAAAATTATACCTTAATTATCCCCTTTACTCATCCTTAACAATGTCGGGTAAAAGTACCACAAAATTGGAGGCAACGTATACGTCTCCAAAATGACCTTTACAGTGTGGATAGGGATGTTAAATCTCAAATCAAACAAAACATCCTTATCTGTGGCCCCAGCCCATCGGGGCTTGAAGAAATAGATGGGTTGAATGATGCTTCCATGCAGAGCTGAAACCGACAGCACATGAGTACTGGTAAACCGCTTAGAGGATCTAAGCATGCCCAGGCAAAGCTGTGCAAGTCAGACCGTCCAAGCTTATAAACCCTTTTGGTTTCATAGGGCGACTTTGCTGTATATAATGTACATTGCACAGACTTGTTATTGTGATGGTAGACAAAAGTGGTGCTCACAAGGGTATACATTTTTATGCTTTCCGAAGGGAGAGCATATAGTCGCCTCTTTGTCTGTCCGACTGTCTGTCTGTCCCTCTGTCTGTACGTCACACTCTTTATCTCTAAAAGTATTAAAGGTATTGAAGTGAAACTTGATATACTGATAGAGGGCGATGAGGGATATTGGAGAATACAAGAACCATAACCCTGTCACCAGTATTTATGGAGTTACTTCCCTTCTTAGCTATTTCAATGAAAAGCTTTTCCGGAGCATATCTCTGAAAGTATAGAAGGCAATTAAGTGAAACTTGATACATTAATAGATGGCCATCAGAGGAAGTGTAGAGTGCAAGAAACAAGTAATTATAGAGTTATTTCACTTTTTAGTTTTTTGCTATATTAAGCTTGTCCGGACCATATCTCTAAAAGTTTTAAAGGTAATTTACTGAAATTGATACACTGATAGGGGGCTATGAGAGAAATTGCAGAATGCAAGAACCATAACCCTGCCAACATTTTTTAGGGAGTTACTTCCCTTCTTAATTAGGGCCCCACACAGTATTTTGGGTGCCCTATAGTAATCAAAACCAAAACTTTTAACCGGTCATAACTTCAAATCCTATGAAACTTCACACTCATGCTAACAATCTCAAGACCTACATTCTGACAAAGGGCCAGAACTCTATTGTTTTTCTCCGTGTGTTTGTGACTCCTTAACCAAAAAACTTAACCTCAGTCACAACTTCAAAAGTATTTGCCCTACTCTCATGAAACTTCACACACATACTTACCATCACAAGACCTACATTCTGACAAAGGGCCATAACTATATTTCTTTTCGGTATGTGTTTGTCAGGCCCTAACCAGACAACTTAAACTCTGTCAAAATTTTAAAAATATTTGTCCTACTCTCATGAAACTTCACACACATACTTACCATCACAAAAACTACATTTTGACAAAGGACCATAATTCTATTGCTTATTTTCACTGACTTATCTCCCCTTTTTCCCCAAAAAATATCTCCTGTTGTTTCATAACCATGGGTAATAGGGCTTTCATATTTCACATGTGTATTCCTTGGGGCATTCTTCATTGAAAATCACTTACTAGGGAACACAAAACTGCCCTTGCAGGGAAGGGGCCTTACATTTCTCCTTATTTTTGCAGTATTTGTTGAAAATCACTAACTAGGAAATTCTTAGACTTTTGGTTTAACCCATTTGGTACTGGAAACCCCAAAAGGGGTTAGTGGCAAACAGTGCAGGCCCAGATCAGACGCCACAGATCAGGGCCTACACTGTTTGCAAAAAGTTAAGACATTTTCCCAGTAAATTTTGAAGAAAACACAACCTGACACCCCTTAATTTTTGAATGGACTCCTGCTTTATACAAGTTGGTACAAAAAGGGTTTATAGCAGGCAGCTACTATGTTTAGTTTTTTCACATCTGGCACTTAGTTCATTGATAAACCCATTGTATGCAGGAAACCCCGAAAGGAGTACCTTGGCAAACAGTGGAGGTCGGGATCAGCAAAATGCGGCGTCTGATCAGGGCCTACACTATTTGCTAACAGAATTTACTTCGAATAAAAATGAAAAAATAGGCCTGACATCCCTTATATGGCAAATGGACTTGTCCAACATATAGCAATGGAAGTGTCCACTGGTATACAATTGGTTAATTTAAACACATAGAGTGGATGGATGCTTTTACATTTACACCCCTTTCAACAGTATTTCAGTCATATCAAAAACTCCAGATTTCATACCACACTTCATGGTGTATAGGACCACCATATTTTACTCGTTCACTAACATTACTCTCCTACTTCTGCGCAACTTCGGGGAGCATCCTTCGGTTTTGCTGAATTTCTTGTTTCTCATATTTTTGCTCAAAATATTGTGGATACTGGTCATTCTAAAGAATGCCCACAATCTATGTTTGCCGCATATTTAAGGAAAATATCACAATTTTTGCCAGAAAAGTGACCATTTCTGTTGCCTGGAAAAAAAACACCATGCCACAGGTGAGTTGTCAATACAATGTGTTTTGTCTATAACAGAATTTAGCCAAAGCCTATCGGGGCTTGAAGACATAGATGGGCTGCATGTTGCTTCCACGCAGAGTTGAAACCAACCCGCACACGAGTACTGGTAAATCGCTTAGAGGATCTAAGCTGCCCAGGCAATGCGGTGCTAGTCGGCCCGTCCATGCTTATAAACCGTATGATTCATTGGGCGGCAGGGCTTGAGATGTCATTTCATCTCAATGTCAGGTAAAAGTCCCACTAAATTGGAAGCAACGTCTCCAAAATGACCTTTACAGTGTTGACGGGGACCTTAAACCTCAAACAAACAAACAAAAACTATAACAGAGTACATGTAAATGCAGGTGTCTAACAAAATAAGCATTTTGTAGCCATGATGTGATAGTGTTAAACACAAAACCATGCTTTAATGAATAGTGTTCTAATGGGACTCTTTTGTTTGTTTTGTTTGATTTGAGGTTTAACATCCCCATCAGCACTGTATAGGTCATTTTGGAGATGTTGCTTCCAATTTTGTGGGACTTTTACCCTACATTGAGAAACGCCCACTGAAACCAACAGGGTTTATAAGCATGAACGGTTCGGTTCACACCACTTTGCCTGGGCAGGCTTAAATCCTCTAAGCAGTTTACCAGTACTTGTGTGTGGCCGGTTTCAGCTCTGCGTGTAAGTATCAGGCAGTCCATCTATTTCTTCAAGCCCCGATGGGCAGGGATGAGAGGCTCCTTTGTACATTACAAATAGTTTCTGTGATTGTAATTCTAATGAATAACCACAATATACAAAGTACTTTTTAAGGTAGTTTGAATGAGTACCCACAACATACAATGTACTTTTTAAGGAGATTCTAATGAGTACCCACACTATACAATGTACTTTTTAAAGAGATTCTAATGAGTTCCCACGATATATAATGTTCTTTTTCAGGAGATTCTAATGAGTACCCACACTATACAATGTACTTTTTAAGGAGATTCTAATGAGTACCCACACTATACAATGTACTTTTTAAGGAGATTCTAATGAGTACCCACAATATATAATGTACTTTTTAAGGTGAATAGTATGAGAACCCACACACAATGTATGCAATAATGAAAAAAAAAGAGAATTATCCAAAAGTTATTCTTGTAAAACTTTCATATCAAGAGTTATCAATGGTATTACCATAAGAATCCTCATAATTCGGACACCTTGAGGACATGCTGTAATTCTCCTAAAATTTTAACAGGTTTGTTTCATGATCCAGCAAGGAGTCCAAAAGGTGCAGACAGAATGGCAAACAGGGTTCGAACTTAAGTATTTTTGCCACAAGCAAAATTTAGCTTGTTTCAAAAAAGATCTACTAGCTATAATGAAAATCAACTAGATTTTTTTCAACAAACATTTTAATAAGAGCAGAAATTTTTCAAGAACAACAGTAATGATTAACTTGTATGCATAGAATTAATACAAATAAACAGAGAATCATTCCGCGTTTTCTAGGTGTTTACGGTCGCGAAAAATGTGACATTGGCAATAATATTGTCTTTGCAGTTTATCTGGATGTGATCTTTACTGACTGCTATTAATCTGTCCATGGCCTATCACTAATCTTATGCCAATAAATTAGTTAATCCTATTAACAAATAAGACACATGTTTTTTTTCCAAATTGCTATGTGATAATGAGCGTAAAGTAAGCCAAGATTGCAAGTCATTCTTTTCATGTGTCACTTAATATCGATACCTGCTGGTTCAGGACATGACCACGCCTGATGTTCAACCCGCCGATATAGCGGTTCTTTTGATATTGCGTGAATGGCTTTAGTTGGCTAAGTATTGAGCATATTTTATAATTATTGACCACATTAACAGGATTAAAGACGTCAGGTTTTTCAGAAGTCGCCACATGCTATCTCCCTGCGTTATCCATTTGAACTGTCTCTGGGCAATTCTTGATAAAATTATTTATTCACAGTTCGACACAGCGCTGCACAGACCGATCAAAACACATGCTGTCTTGCAATGTCATCTTTGTCAGTCGTGTTCCGACAAGCAGTGCATATATATGTTACAAAGTTTTCACGCAAGATTACTTTGAGCCCCAATTAGCAGGATTAAACTGTTAGGCTTTGGTTAGAAATTTATTACCTATTTATTTATGTTAATCCAAAGTGGCCAGCATGTGGAGCATGCTCTATTAGTTATTACCGCTATTCATCTCAAGTATCCGATAATATTAGCACCCTATCGGTCGTGTCGGTCTCTTTGAACTTAACAGTGCTCAGCATGACTAGCGGCACATTATAAAAGATACTTTGTGTCCCTGCGAGGTATTTTTAGCGGCTGACGCTAGTGAAATCATTTCGCAAACATATTTTTGTTCTTACGCAAACATTGAAATAAATTATATAAAATTTCCGATAAACTCTGGCACTTGCCGAAAGTACCGGTACGGCAAAAAAGTACCGTGGTACGTACCTCCGGAAGAAAATACCTCGGTGTACCGGTGCACCGGCCCTACATGCTATTCCTCCCGACCTTTGGAAAGTTTATAATCATAATTAAGAACGTTGGAATTCGCGGAAATGGCAAGTAATTATTGTCCTCTGTATTATCTTTTTGTTTTTTTACCGACGATCGGACATTCACGAAAATTTTCTTGTACAAATATTTTGGCCTCGCATTTTTAAATTCTCACTAGCATTTAGCGTAAATGCGAGCTTAATTTCAGACCCGGGCAAATGGTGTAGACCCAGATCAGACTGCTCCTTCAGGGTTGTTACCGCATATTGTTATACACTGTAACTTCTTTCTAACAATGTTAAGTAGAACATGGTTTGGGTTATATCACAGTTGAAAGAATGTGTGAGTTAGTTCTAGTTCTAGAAGAATGGATGACAGCACATCACATGACAAGTTTTTGAAATGAACTCCCCACTAAACCCCATTTTACATAGAGAAAACTGGGGTTTACTGGTGTATATATTATTTTTCTTATTTCTGATCCAAGACATAGGTTGTGGGTACTCGTTAGAACCGCCTCAATGAGGCAGTTCTAATGAGCACCCACAACGTATTTTTGCAGTATAAATAAGAAAAATATGGCAGATTTTCATCAGAAAAGTAGCCATTTTGGAGATGGTAAAAATGAACTATGTTGCACAGGTGTTATCGTAATAAGTATATCAC
>CAUZLF010000760.1:185110-252501 GCA_963580285.1 Lucinisca nassula | reverse complement strand
ATTCTTTGCTTCCAAAGGATAACCCTTTCATAGAACATATTTACTGTTTAGAAGATCGTTAACATCACGAAAACACGCCTAATAATTTTGACCCCCTTGAACCCCACTTTTATTTATAGTAAAACGGGGGTTTCCGGGGGGATACCTTATTTTTCTTATATCTGCTCTAAAATATAGATTGGGGGTACTCGTTAGAATCGCCTCGATGAGGCGGTTCTAACGAGTGCCCACAATCTATATTTGGCGCAGAAATAAGAAAAAATATCACAAATTTTCATCATAAAATTTTCATTTGTTCGGCGATAAAGGTGGCAATGTATTTGTATATAACCAAGTATATTTTGAAAGAGGAAAATATATTTATTTCCTCTTTATTTTGGTCATATTTTAATAATTTACGGTATTTTTTACGATTTTCTTGGTCATTTTTTCAAAAATCTTGGGCACAGAATTTCTCAAACACATAAAAACCAAGTTAAATGTTCAAATATACAAGACTAATTTTCATTATCGTTGGGCATTATTCAACGCACTCGTGTTTTTGGGATTGATCCCGAAAAAAAAATCTACACACATCAACACAGTTGCAAATGATGTAAACAATTTTTGGGATCAATCCCAAAGTTTTTTTTATTTTTTTTTCCAATTTTAAAAATATTATCATTTTGGGATCAATCCCAGAAAATAATTTCCTAACAGATTTATAAAAGAGGTGAATTTTTTTTGGGATCAATCCCAAAATTTATATTTATTTTTTTACATGTGAAATATATCGTCGTTTTGGGATTGATCCCGAAAATAATTCTACACACAATTGGAAATGTTGTAATTGTTTTTGGGATCTATCCCAAAGTTCTCTTGTTATCTTTTTCTCGCATGTAAATTAAATAAAATTATAATTTTGGGATCAATCCCAGAAAATAATTCTGAACAGATTTACAATTGGAATCAATCCCAAAGTGTTCTGATTATTTGTTTGACCTAACCGGATGAAACTTCTAACACTTATTCATCATCACACGTGCTACATTCTGACCAAGGGCCATAACTCTGTTGTCATTTTTGGCTGATTTATCTCCCCTTGAAATTTGGCAAAAATTTTAACCTTGATCATAACTTCAAAAGTATTTGACCTAGCCCCATGAAATTTCACACACTTATTCACCAACACAAGGGCTACATTCTGACTAAGGGCCAATACTCTGATGTCATTTTTGGCTGAATTATCTCCCCTTGAAATTTCACAAAAAATTTAACCTAGATCATAACTTCAAAAGTATTTAACCAAGCCCAATGAAACTTCACACACGTATTCATCATCACAGGGGCTACATTCTGACCACGGGCCATAACTCTGTTGTCATTTTTGGCTGAATTATCTCCCTTGAAATTTCATAAAAGCTTTAACCTTGATCATAACTTCAAAAGTATTTGACCTAGCCCTATGAAACCTCACACACTTATTCAGCATCACAGGGGTTACATTCTGACCAAGGGTCTTAACTCTGTTATCATTTTTGGCTGAATTATTTCCCCTTAAAATTTGGCAAAAACTTTAACCTTGATCATAAATTCAAAAGTATTTGACCTAGCCCCGTGGAACTTCACCCACTTGTTCACCATCACACGTGCTACATTCTGACCAAGGGCCATAGCTCTGTTGTCATTTTTGGCTGAATTATCTCCCCTTGAAATTTGGCAAAAATTTTAACCTTGATCATAAATTCAAAAGTATTTGACCTAGCCCCGTGGAACTTCACCCACTTGTTCACCATCACACGTGCTACATTCTGACCAAGGGCCATAGCTCTGTTGTCATTTTTGGCTGAATTATCTCCCCTTGAAATTTGGCAAAAATTTTAACCTGGATCATAACTTCAAAAGTATTTGACCTAGCCCCATGAAATTTCACACACTTATTCACCAACACAAGGGCTACATTCTGACCAAGGGCCATAACTCTGATGTCATTTTTGGCTGAATTATCTTCCCTTGAAATTTCACAAAAATTTTAACCCAGATCATAACTTCAAAAGTATTTGACCTAGCCCAATGAAACTTCACACACGTATTCATCATCACAGGGGCTACATTCTGACCATGGGCCATAACTCTGTTGTCATTTTTGGCTGAATTATCTCCCTTGAAATTTCACAAAAAATTAACCTTGATCATTACTTCAAAAGTATTTGACCTAGCCCTATGAAACGTCACACGCTTATTCAGCATCACAAGGGTTACATTCTGACCAAGGGTCATAACTCTGTTATCATTTTTTGGCTGCATTATCTCCCCTTAAAATTTGGCAAAAACTTTAACCTTGATCATAACTTCAAAAATATTTGACCTAGCCCCATGAAACTTCGCCCACTTGTTCACCATCACAAGGGCTACATTCTGACTAAGGTCCATAAGTCTGTTTTCATTTTTGGCGGAATTATCTCCCCTTGAAATTTCACAAAAACCTTAACAATGATCATAACTTCAAAAGTATTTGACCTAGCCCCATGAAACTTCACACACTTATTCATCATCACAAGGGCTACATTCTGACCGAGGGCCATAACTCTGTTGTCACTTTTGGCTGAATTAACTCCCCTTTACATTTTGCAAAAACTCAGAAATTGGCTCCCACGGGGTGGGGGGGGGGGGGTGGGGCATTGGTCACCTTTATTTATTTGAGAAGACGATTTTTGAAGCCTTTTTATCCATTATGAGTCTGTGGGAGCTAAGGGACCCGGGGGTGTGGCCCATTTGGACCCAAGGGACATGATTGGCAGGATTTATGTAGGTGACCACTTGCCGTTGCTACATGCTAAATATCTATGCTCTTGGCCCTGCAGTTTCAGAGAAGAAGATTTTTGAAGTTTTTTTCCATTATGAGTCTATGGAAGCTAAGGGGCCCCGGGGCGTGGCACATTTGGACGCCAGGGGCATGATTGGCAGGATTTATGTAGGTAACCACTTACCGTTGCTACATACTAAATATCTAAGTTCTTGGCCCTGTGGTTTCAGAGAAGATTTTTGAAGCTTTATTCCATTATGAGTCTCTGGGAGCTAAGGGGCCCCGGGATGTGGCCTATTTGGACCCCAGGGGCATGATTGTCAGGATTTATGTAGGCGACCACTTTCCGTTGCTACATGCTAAACATCTAAGCTGTGGGCCCTGTGGTTTCAGAGAAGAAGATTTTTGAAGCTTTTTTTCACTTATGAGTCTATGGGAGCTAAGGGGGGCCCATTTGGACCCCAGGGGCATGATTGGCAGGTTTTTTGTAGGTGACCATTTACCGTTGCTAGATGCTAAATACCTAAGTTCTGGGACCTGTGGTTTCAGAGAACAAGATTTTTGAAGTTTTTTTCCATTATGAGTCTATGGGAGCTAAGGGGCCCCGGGGCGAGGCCCATTTGGACCCCAGGGGCATGATTGACAGGATTTATGTAGGTGACCACTTGCCGTTGCTACATGCTAAATATCTAAGCTCTGGGCCCTGTGGTTTCAGAGAAGAAGACTTTTGAAGCTTTTTTCCATTATGTGTCTATGGGAGCTAAGGGGCCCCGGGGCGTGGCCCAATTGGACCCAAGGGGCATGATTGATAGGATTTATGTAGGTGACCACTTGCCGTTGCTACATGCTAAATATCTAAGCTCTGGACCCTATTGTTTCAGAGAAGATGATTTTTTAAGCTTTTTTTTCCATTATGAGTCTATGGGAGCTAAGGGGCCCCGGGGCGTGGTCATTTGGACCCCAGGGGCATGATTGACAGGAATTATGTAGGTGACCATTTGCAATTGCTACAAGCAAAATATCTAAACTCTGGGCCCTATGATTTTCCATTATGAGTCTATGGGGCTCAGGGGCCCTGGGGTGTGGCCAATTTGGACCACAGGGACATGATTGGCAGGAGTTATGTAGGTGACCACTTGACATTGTTACAAGCTAATTATCTAAGCTCTGGGTCCTGTGGTTTCAGAGAAGAAGATTTTTAAAAATTTTCCCCATTATAAGTCTATGGGAGCTATATGTTGCCATGGCAACCAGAATTCCAATCTGATCAACCCAAAAACCTTATGCAGCCTTTCCCCCTACCTGATGATGTTTCACATGCAATTTGATCAAGATTGGCGATGGGGTATTAGAGATATACTTATTTGAAATTGTTTACGGACGCACGCACACACGGACGCACGGACGCACGCGCGACGGACGACAGACAAAATGTGATCACAAAAGCTCACCTTGTCACTACGTGACAGGTGGGCTACAAATCGATATAGATTGTGGATACCTGATTGAATCGTCATAATAAGGATGCTTTAACCATTTAATATCTGATTAAAGCATGTGCGATGAGCAAAAGAGCAAAACCAAATTGGAATCATCAAACATGAGCATGTCCCAGTCTCCATTTTCATGCAACGTTTCTGAATGATTTAAATGGTAGTATACATATAAGAAAGCATATATTACTTGCTCATATCATACGAACGCAAACCAATACATTTTTACCATCTGCTCCTTTAAGTACCCGCGTGGGATACCTAACCGTGGTCATCAGAATGTTTGGCTTGTTGCATGTGTTCAATATATCAGTTTTAATAATAACTCATCAAATGAACAATGTGTCCCGGCACGAATTGAAGTAAATGTTTTGACATAATGACTTCGACCTTGCCGTCCGACTTTTTACTGCTCTATACTTTTCAGACAATGTCATACTCTGTTTAACCTAGTCACTAATGGCGCCTCGGGTAGGTTGAACTCTGACACATTTATACTCCCGCCACAACAGGCACGGTTCCGTAATTTCACTTTCCCATCCATTCGACGTCATACCAAATCATGTCACTGTAAAGTAATCATTGCCAAAAATGCCAGTCCAATCCTTCGCAGCATCAACCAACAGTACAGCATGTTACGCCAAATGCGGCAACGACGCATTAAGTATTATCTCCATTGTTGATGACACAGAGTGCTACAAAATAGAAAGAAATAACTTTCACTTCCGTGTATCTTTGTTCAGTTTATAATAGTATTTACCCACATTATGAGTTTTACCAAGAGCAGACTGGATTTTACATATGCATATAGAAGAACTACCTAACATACTGTGGACTATCTAATTTCCATTATCATATTTTTTAAACAGTGTTTTCCTGACAATATGAATGGTGTTACGTTGTCGCAATGTTACTTAGCAACTATAAACTAGCGACTCGTATCCTAGCTGTTGTTGTATCAGCCCGTCAGAATATAAATGATGCACCAGTTTTATTTAGTCAATAAGACATTGAATATATGTAAGACAAATGAAGATGCCTTGAATACGTTTGAAGCATTCATAATGACAATCCTAGTTTTTCTTTATTTGTTTGTTTGTGTTTGGGTTTTTGTCGAGGTTTTACGTCCCCATTACCACTATTCAGGTCATTTTAGAAACGCGTTGGAACCGTTACAAGACATCACGTTTCCTGGGCAGCGCAGACTTAAGTGGTTTTCCTCTTACCAGTGATAAAGTTTGGTCAATTTGCTTTGAAACTTTGTTAACCCCATTGAGGCTACAATTTCGTTTCAATCACTAGAATGTTTGACTATATAATAACATGGACAAATACGAATATGGGTAATACCGGGTAAAAAGCCAGGTCACCAGGTAAGATTGATGTAAAATCTTGTTTAGCATTTAGAAGCCACAGTTTTGCTTACTTACATTAAAATAGAAATGAAGGCAATGCTCAAGAATCGATACAATTAATCCGCAGCTCCCATCAGGGACACCAAAGGGAAAGAAACACAAACATGAAACAACAGACCATAATGGAAACATCATTGGCGGAAAGCCAAAAGGACAGAAACATTTGTCTTGTTAATATCTTGGTCTAGTCCGACTACAGGTAATGTCGAGTCCGAAAAATGAGCCACCTAATTAAATTGCTTTCAAAACTTGTTCACCCTCCAAGGACCACAGCTTCAATCGTCATGAAGCTATGTAAGAATACCTGCCAGATGATATTTTGGTACATTTTTAGTACAGTGATGCGGTTCTAACGAGCAACTCCGGTTTTGCCCATCTCTGACTGGTGATCGGCTAGAAATACGTGTTTTGTTTGTTTGATTTCAGGTTTAAGGTCTCCGTCAACACTGTATAGGTTATTTTTGAGACGCTGCTTCCAGTTTTGTGGGACGTTTACCCGACATTTGGATGACATGACATCTCAAGCCCTGTCGCCCAATGAAACCAATATGGTTTATAAGCACTCTCGCACCGCTTTGACTGGACAGGCTTCGATCCTCTAAGCGGTTTACAAGTACTCGTGTGCTCTCTGTTTCAGCCATGGGCTACCATGCAATCAGAAATATCAGAAATATCCACTGTTTTGTCCTCTTTCCATATAAATGTCAAAGTGACCAACAACTTTTAGGGAGAACCGCCCAAAGATCATTTCTGCCAAGTTTAGTCATAATCTGTTCAGTGGTTTATGGGGAGATTTCGTTTAAAGGAATTGTGGACGGACGGACGGACGCACGGTTGGGTACTTCAATGCTAAAACAGTTGGTCCTGTATCGCTCACCTGAGCTAACAGATTCAAAGTTTCAGGAAGTGCCAACCTTTACTGAAGGGTTTATTGGAGGACAAGGTGATGACATGGTAAGCATTTTCTGCAATCAAGTAGAATGTAACTCTATGATAAATCAGCTGACCTCACCGTTTTCAAACTCATTTAAGCTTTTTTCCCTGGCTTGTTTATTTGTAACTTTCAAGAAGATCGGACAAAACTGAAGGGGCTATGGTGATGCCAAGGTCAAAACTAAGCAATTAACTGCTGCAATCAAAGGGATATTACTCTATGATAAATTGGCAAACCTCACGAGTTTTCAAACTCCTCCGAGCTTTTCTGTCTCACTTTCTTGTTTGTTAGTTTCATGAAAATCCTATCAAAACTGAAGGGGCACCAGTGATGACAAGGTCGAAAATAGGCATTTTCAGCCAAGATGGGGACATAACTGACTGGCATTGCTAGTTTTCAAACTTTTCAGACCTTTTATCTCTAGCTTACTTACATATAAATTTCAAGAAGATCCGATGAAAACTGAAGGACTTTTGGTAAAACAAAAAGAGGCATTTTTCTGCAATCCAAGGGATGTAACTATATGATAAATAGGCTGACCTCATCAGTTCACGAACTCATGCATTTTATCCCCGACTTACTAACATGTAAGTTTCAAGAAGATCAAATAAATTTGAAGGAGCTGTCAAAAATAGGCATTTTCTGTAATTAAGGGGGACAAATTGCCTTGAAATATAGGTTGACCACACCATTTTTTTCAACTCGTCAGTTTTCGATCTCATCTAAGCTTTTATCCCTGACTTACTTGCATGTAAGTTTCAAGAAGATCCGATCAAAACTGAAGGGGCTACGTGATGGCAAGGTAAACACTAAGCATTTTCAGCAAAGTAGTAGACATAACTCATAACGGACGTTGCTAATTTTCGAACCTATCCAAGCTTTTTGCCCCAACTTATTTGTATGTAAGTTTCAGGAAGATCCGATCAAAACTGAAGAGGCTCGTTGATGACAAGGTCACAAATGGGCCGACTGGGCCAGTTTTCGAACTCATCCGAGTTTCTATCTCCATCCACCTTAAATATAAGTTTCAGATAGATCTGATCAACACCTAAGAGCTACGTTGATGACAAGGTAAAAATCTGCATTTTCAGCAAAAAAAGGTAGGTAACTCTATGATAAATACGCCGAATTGGTTTGTATTCTAACTCATCCGAGGTTTTATTCCCAGCCACCTTACATATAAGTTTCAGAAAGATCCGATCAAAACTGGAGGGGAAAAGGTGATGACAATGTCAAAGTTTGGCATTTTCAGCAATCAAAGGGGCGTTACACTACGATAAATGAGCCGACTAGGCCGGTTTTCGACCTCATCTTTGATTTCATCCCCAGCCACCTTACATATAAGTTTCAGAAAGATCCGATCAACCCTGAAGAGGCTACGGTGATGACAAGGTCAAAAATCGACATTTTTCAGCAATCAAAGGGACATAACTCTACTATAAATGGGCCGACTAGGCCAGGTTTCGACCTCATCTGAGATTTCATCCCCAGCCACCTTACAAATAAGTTTCAGAAAGATCCGATCAAAACTGAAGAGGCTACGGTGATGACAAGGTCAAAAATCGACATTTTTCAGCAATCACAGGGACACAACTCTACTATAACTAGGCCGACTAGGCCGGGTTTCGACCTCATCTGAGATTTAATCCCCAGCCACCTTACAGCTAAGTTTCAGAAAGATCCGATCAAAACTGAAGGGGCTACGTTGATGACAAGGAAAAGAATCAGTATTTTCAGCAATCAAAGGGACGTAACTCTATGATAAATGGGCCGACTTGGCCGGTGCTCGAACTCATCCAAGGCTTTATTCCCAGCCACTTAACATATAAGTTTCAGAGAGGACCGATCAAAACTGATAGTGCTACGGTATTGACAAGGTCAAAAACCGTCATTTTCAGAAATCAAAGGGACGTTACACTTTGATAAATGGGCCGACTTAGCTGGATTTCGAATTCATCCGTTGTTTTATCGACAGCTAACTTACAGATGAGTTTCGGAATCTGATCAAAACTGAAGTGGCTACGGTGTTGACAAGGTCAAAAATCGGCATTTTCAGCAATGAAAGGAACGTTACTCTATGAGAAATGGGCAAACTTGTCCGATTTTCGAACTCATCCGAGGTTTTATCCCCAGCCACCTTACATAGAAGTTTCAGAAAGATCCGATAAAAACTGAAGGCGCTACGGTAATGACAAGCATTTTCCCATTGTAAGTCTATGGGACCTTGTGGTTGCCATAGCAACCAAAGTTTCGTGCGATTTCGAATAAAAGCTTATGACATCAATGTCCCACCTGAGGCATGCTACATATATGAAATGATTGAGATCAGCCTGCAGGCTGCAGAGATAGAGCTGCTCAAAAGTGTGGACGGACGGACGACGGACGGACGATGGAGGACCCACAATACAAAAAGCTCCCCTGGAGCCTTCGGCCTAGGTGAGCTAAAATAACCCAACAAGGCACAAAAAATACCCCTAAACTACCAAACAAAGCAATGAATCTTGTTGGCTTCTTTTTGGGCACTAACGGAAAAAATGGCAAATACTCAATAACGTCCTACCCAACTAGTGCCCATTCGTGTGCCCGGACGGGCGGATTGACGACGACGACGGACGGCGAGCGATAATAATAGCTCCCCCGGAGCCTTCGGCTCAGGTAAGCTTTAAGCCAGTGGGCCCCGGCGCGGGGCATATGTTGGCCATATGTTGAACAATCTTGGTAGATGTTCACTAGATGGAACTTCATACCAAACGTCAAACATCTGGGCCTTCTGGTTTCAGAGAAGGAGATTTTTAAACGTTTTCCCTATATAAGCCTATGCAAAATCTGTGGCCCCTAGGGCGGCAGCATTTTCGGCCCCAGGGCTATAATTTGAACAATCTTGATAGAGGTCCACTCGACTAAGCTTTATACCAAATATCAAACACCTAGTATGCTTTCTGGTTTCAGTCAAGAAGATTTTTTAAGGTTTTCCCAATATAAGGCTATGAAAAACCCGGCACGGGGCATTTTTCGCACCAGGGCTATAACCTGAACACTTTTGGTAGGGGTCCACTAGATAAAGCTTCATACCAAATATCAAATATCTTGGCTTTCTCGTTTCAGACAAGAAGAATTTTAAAGGTTTTCCCAATATAAGTCTAAGTAAAACCCGTGGGCCCTGGACGGAGGCATTTTTGGCACCAGGGCTATAATTTGAACAATCTTGGTAGAGGTCCACTAGCTAAAGCTTTATACCAAATATCAAATTTTTAAACCTATGTTCAACCAGTATTGTTTTTTTTTTTCCAATTTTCCCCCTTTTCGTTGCCATGACAACCAGAGTTCTGCATGGAATGGAATTCTTTGAACAACTTTGAGAGAGGACCACCCAAAGATCACTTCTGCCAAGTTTGGTTAGAATTTGTTCAGTGCTTTAGGATGAGATGTTGTTTAAAGAAATAGTGAACGGACGGACATACGGACGACGACGACGGACGGTGACCGATCACAATAGCTCCCCCGGAGCCTTCGGCCCAGGTGAGCTAAAAAGTTACATGAACAATAGGTCATATTTTCGCTTTCTTCCTTTAATTAAAGACTGAACCTTTCTTTGAGTTAGCAAGGTTGTGCCGTCTCCGTTACCATACGATAGATTGGGTCAATGTAGAGCAGGTGTATGTAAGTTGGGGTTATTTCATCCAAAGTTCTGTCCCATTTTTCGATACCCCGATGTTCATCAACATCCAGCGCTGTTGAAACCAGATTACGAAAACACGCCTACTTTATGAAATTTTAAGATGAAAAATTGTGATATTTTACTTTTTCTTCTCAAAAGTAAGGCGGTTATATTAACGAGTACCCACAGTCTATATTTTACAACAGAAATAAAAAGGTATACTACTGTAAGCCCAAGTTTTTCAATATAAAAGTTGGGTTTAAGGTGTCAAAATCATAAAGGCTTGTTTTCGTGATGCCTATTGATGTATCTAAAGTTGCCGTATTCGACGTTATAAGCTGCACTTCGCACGTTCTGCTTAACCCGTCTTCTGTATCATGTGTATTGTGACCAAAATCTTTTTATCATGCTAAAACACCCACGTGCTAAAAAAATTGTGTCTTTCATATCTCTAAAACTAGCATTTTTCAGTTCAAAAATAGATTATGGGTGCTTGATGTTTTGAGCAAAGATATGGATAACTAGAAAGGTTTTCAAAGAAAAACAATGTCCAATCACCACAAATATATCTTAAACAGGCATTTGACTGTAATAACTAGGTTAAAGTCACCAAAATGTAAGGTACAAACAAGCCATTTTTGGCAAAACAAAAAGAGTTTTCTGGAGCCAGTGACCTTAACAAAAAACAGTAATTAAAAAGGTAAGATCATCAAAATTTAATCAAATTTGGTAGATTGTAATTCAATATATTGTACTAAGCTTGACCAACATTTATCAATTCTTAAATGATATATAAGGACAGAAAAGCCATGTTTTGGCCCAAAAACATAAAAGTTTCGTGAGCGTCTAACCTTGCAATTAAGGTCAAGATCACCAAAATCTGAACAAGTCTTTGGTAGGTTGCAATGATATATTGTACCAAGTGTTGCCAAATTTCATCAATTCTTTAATGTATCGTCAGTTTCTGTGGGTCTGTGCAATTGAAAATAATATCAAAGTCACCAAAATCTAACCAAATATTTTGTAGGTTGCAATAATATATTGTACAAAGTTTTACCAAATGCTCATCCATTCCTTTATGATATAGGGCGCAGACAAGCCAAAATTGACAAGTTTGGGGACATGTGCCCTTGACAATTGGGCAAAGGTCACCAAAATCTAATCACACCTTTGGTAGATTGCAATGGTATATTGTACCAAGTTTGTCAAAATTTAATTGCATCGTTCATGAGACAGGGTGTAAACAGGCCAAAACTGAGTTATTTGGGGCACATGCCCTTGCACATAAGGTCTTATCATATCTGTAATAGGTTGCAATAATATATTGTTCCGCATTTCACGCGTTTGTTCATGATAAAGGATGCAGATAAGTCAAAACACAATCTTTGGAGGCCTGTGTCCTTTAAAATTAGGTATAGATCACCAAAATCTTATCAAATCTTTGGTAGGTTGCAATGATATACCGCACCTAGTATGACCAAATTCCATCCATTCGTTTATAGGGCAAGCCAAAATAGACGTTTTTTGCGGAGGGTGGGGGTGCCCTTGAAAGTAAGGTCAAGGTTATGAAAAATCCAATCACATTGGATTGGTTGCAATGATACATTGTACCAAGCTTGACCAAATTTCACCCGTTCGTCCATGAGACATGGCGCGGACAAACTAAACATCAATCTTTAGGGGCCTGTGCCCTTCAAAAAGGGTCAAGGGCACCCAAATCCAGTAAAATCTGCTGTATATTGTAATGACTTATTGTACCAATTTTGACCAAATTTAATCAATTCATTCATCAGATATAGTGCAGACAAAAAATAACAAGAGTACCACAAGCGAGGCATTATACGCCCGTGGCAATTAGTAAGATGGCGCTTATATATACTGACTGTTGTACAAGTTCGGGTTTGTGGAATGTAACTAAGGAACAATATGTGCTCCATATATTCTTACCTGGCACTATTAATAATCCTCAATGGCTCAAACTACTTGTCTCCAACAGATTGTTATCGTCAGTAATATTTGCTGGACTATAACCTCAAAATAATAGAGGCACAACTCTGGCAATAAGTGTCGGACTGTAACCATGAAATAATATGCCCTGCTCCACATCATAGACTAACTATACATAAAGTTTCAGCTTCATCAGATGTAAAGTATGGGAGGTATTATCCGGAAACAAAATATGTTTAGAAAAATATGTGAAAGGGTAATATTTGATGTACTGTCACCTCATAAAATATGCACTGTTCCACATCATGGCCTTACTATATGTAAAGTTTCAGCTTAATCAGATGTACAATAAGTTGAGTCAACCAGAAATGGAATGATCCGAAAAGTCTGTGATAGGGTTGTAACTCTGGTAATATTTGGCAGACAGTAACCTCAAAATAATATGCACTGTTCCATATCATGGTCTTACTGTATGTAAAGTTACAACATCATCGAATCTAAAATGTAGGAGGCGTTATCCGGAAAGTTTACATAATTTTTCAAAGGGGCTTAACTCTATTATTATTTGGTGGACCATAACCTCGAAACAATATGGGCTGCCCTTCATCGTGGTCTAATTATATAATTATGAAGTTTCAGCTTAATCGGCGTTAAATTGTAGGAGGAGTCATCCAGAAACGAAAATTTTACCAAAAAATCAAAGGGGCATAACTCAATTATTATTTGGTGGACCATTACCTTGAAACAATATGCGCTGGTCCACATCATGGTCTAACTATGTATGAAGTTTCAGCTTGATCGGATGTTAACTGTAGGAGTTATCCGGAAACGAAAAGTTTACAAAAGATTTCAAAGGGGCATAACTCTATTATTATTTGGTGCACAATAATCTCGAAACAATGTGTGCTGTCTCACATTATGGTCTAACTATATATGAAGTTTCAGCTTGATCGGATTTAAATGTGGGAGGAGTTATCGGAAACGAAAAGTTTACAAAAAAATCAAAGGGACACAGCTCTATTATTATCGAAACATTATGCGCTGCCCCACATCATGTTCTAACTATGTATTAAGTTTCATCTTGATTGGATGTAAACTGTAGGTGGAGTTATACGGAAATGAAAAATTTTCTAAAAAAATCAAAGGGGCATAACTCTATTAATATTTGGTGGATCATAACCTCGAAACAATATGCGCTGCTCAACATCATGGCCTAACTATTGATGAAGTTGCAACTTGATCATATGTAAACTGTAGGAGGAGTTATCCGGAAACGAAAAGGTTACAAAAGATTTCAAAGGGGCATATTATTTAGTGCACCATAACCTCGAAACAATATGCGCCGCCCCTAACATGGTCTAACTTTATATGAAGTTTCAGCTTGATCGGATGAAAACTGTAGGAGGAGTTATACTGATCTGAATGGTTCTGACATATATCGCCTTTTATAAAGTGGAGGGATGGAGCTTGGCCCGGGCACATCCCAGAGACCCCAAGTTTGGTGTCACTGAATACGTCTTTTCAAAAGAAACAAGAATATATATGGTTTTGGGGTGGGGATCTGAATGGTTTCTGAGATATATCGCCTTTTTTGAAGTGGATGGGTGGGACATGGCCCTGGCGCACCCTGGGAGACCCTAGGTTCGTATCACTGAATGCCTCGTATCATTAGGAACAAGAATATATGGTCATTGGGTGGGGATCGAAACGATTTCTGAGAAATTGGGCCTTTTATAAAGTGGAGGGGGTGGGGCATGGCCTGGGCACATCCCAGAAGACCTAAATGTTTGTGTCACTCTTATCTGAAAGGTTTCTGGGCTACATCGCCTTTTATGGAGTAGATGTGCGGGGCATGGCCCCTGCGCATGCCGGGTGATACTAGATTGAAATCACTGAATGCCTCTTATCATAAGGAACAAGAATATATATGGTTATGGGGTGGGGGTCTAAACGGTTTCTGAGATACTGGGCATTTTATGAAGTGGTGGGGGTGGGGCATGGCCTGGGCACATCCCAGGGGACCCAAATGTATGTGTCACTGAATGCGTCTTATCTGGAAGGTTTCTGAGCTACATCGCCTTTTATGAAGTGGGGGGTGAGGCATGGTCCCTGCTCACCCCGAGTGACCCCTAAGTTGAAATGCGTCTTATCATAAGGTACAAGAATATATATGGTTTAGGGGTGGGAATCTGAACGGTTTCTGAGATAGTGGGCCTTTTATTGGGTGGAGGGATGGGGCAAGGCCCAGACACATCCAAGGGGACCCCCAGGCTGGTGTCACTGAATGTGTCTTATCATAAGAATCAAGAGTATATATGGTTTTGGGGTGGTTTCTGAGATATATCGCCTTTATGAAGTGGAGGGTTGGGGCATGGCCACTGCGCACCCTGGGAGACCCTTAGGTTGGTATCACTGAATGCGTCTTATCATAAGGATCGAGAATATTTATGGTTATGGGGTGGTGATCTCAACGAGTTCTGATACATTGGGTCTTTTATAAAGTGGAGGGGTTGGGGGCATGGCCCGGGCACATCTCAGGGGACCCCCATTTTGGTGTCACTGAATGCATCTTATCATAAAAAAACAAGAATATATATGGTTTAGGGGTGGGGATCTGAATTGATTCTGCGATATATGGCCTTTTATGCACTAGAGGAGGTGGGACATGGCCCCGGCACACCCTGGGGGACCCCCAGGTTGGCATAAAAGCATGTGGCTAAAAGAAGTTCACTCAAGGAATATAATAAAAGTTTTGTCAAAATATCTGCAAAGGTTTGGCAGTGATGCCATTTCTCTATTTCCTCCATTATAAGTCTATATAAACTCTCAGTTGCCATAGCAACCAAACTAATGAGCCGATTTTCGTTGCATTCCAAGAGGGCCATGATGTCCCTGAATCGAACACCTGAATCCAAGATGTTTCAAAGCTTATGAAAATGAAGGATTCATTGCCTTAAGGAGATGTGGACCAAAGACTTTTATCTTTGGAGGCTATTTTACATTGTAGTGGAATTTGAAGGTTTTCTATTTTTAGCTCTGGTGTCCATTTTGTTTAACAGAGCGGAACAGTTAAGGCAATTTTAAAAGAGGGTCACTCAAGGAACATTCCTGGGAAATTATTTTCAAATCGTGCCATTTGCCTAGGAGGAAATGTTATTTAAAGGTTTTTCTATTTTAAGCTCTGGCGGCCATTTTGTTTAACGGAGTGGAACGATTTATGCAATTTATAAAGAGGGTCATTCAAGGAACATTCCTATGAAATTATTTTCAAATAGGGCAATTTGCCTAGGAGGAGATGTCATTTAAAGTTTTTTTTTTTTATATTTTTAGCTCTGGTGGCCATTTTGATTAACTAAGCGGAACCATTTAGGCAATTTTGAAAGAGGGTCACTCAAGGAACATTCCTGTGAAATTATTTTCAAATCAGGCCATTTGCCTAGGAGGAGATTTCATTTAAATGTTTTTTTTTTTTTCTATTTTAGCTCTGGTGGCCATTTTGTTTAAAGGAGTAGAACGAGTTTGGAAATTTTGAAAGAGGGTCACTCAAGGAACATTCCTGTGAAGTTCTTTTCAAATCGGGTCATTTGCCTAGGAGATGTCATTAAAAGGTTTTTCTATTTTTAGCTCTGGCGGCCATTTTATTTAACGGAGTGTAACGATGTAGGCAATTTTGAAAGCGGGTAACTCAAAGAACAATCCTGTGAAATTATTTTCAAATTGGGCCATTTGCCTAGGAGGTGTAGACATTGACAGGTTTTCTATTTTCAGCTCTGGCGGCCATTTTGTTTAACGGAGCAGAACGATTAAGGCAATTTTGAAAGAGGGTCACTCTAGGGACATTCCTGTGAAATTCTTTTCAAATCGGGCTATTTGCCTAGGAGGAGATGTCATTTAAAGGTTTTATATTTTTAGCTCTGGCGGCCATTATATTTAATGGAGTGGAACGGTTTAAACAATTTTGAAGAGGGTCACTCAAGGAACATTCCTGTGAAATTATTTTCAAATGGGGCCATTTGCCTAGGAGGAGATGTCATTTAAATGTTTTTTTTTTATATTTTTAGCTCTGGCGGCCATTTTATTTAACGGAGCGGAACGCTTTAGGCAATTTCGAAAGAGGGTCACTCAAGGAACATTCCTGTCAAATTCTTTTCAAATCGGGTCATTTGCCTAGGAGGAGATGTCATTTAAAGGTTTTTCTATTTCTAGCTCTGGTGGCCATTTTATTTAATTTATTGAAATTATTTTCAAATCGGGCCATTTGCCTAGGAGGAGATGTCATTGACAGGTTTTCTATTTTTAGCTCTGGCGGCCATTTTGTTTTCACGGAGCAGAACGATTTAGGCAATTTTAAAGGGGGTCACTCAAGGAACATTCCTTTGAAATTCGTTTCAAATCAGGCTATTTGCCTAGGAGGAGATGACATTTAAAGTTTTTTTTCTATTTTTAGCTCTAGCGGCCATTTTATTCAATGGAGGGGAACGATTTAAACAATTTTGAAAGAGCGTCACTCAAGGAACATTCCTTTGAAATTATTTTCAAATAGGGCAATTTGCCTAGGAGGAGATGTCATTTAAAGGTTTTTATAGTTTTAGCTCTGGCGGCCATTTTATTTAACGGAGCCAACGATTTAGGCAATTATGAAAGAGGGTCACTCAAGAAACATTCCTGTGAAATTATTTTCAAATCGGGCCATTTGCCTAGGAGGAGATGTTATTGAAAGGTTTTTTATATTTTTAGCTCTGGCGGCCATTTTGTTTAACGGAGCAGAACGATTTAGGCAATTTTGAAAGAGGGTCACTCAAGGAACTTTCCTGAGAAATTCTTTTCAAATCGGGCCATTTGCCTAGGAGGAGATGTCATTTAAGGTTTTCTGTTTTTAGCTCTGGCGGCCATTTTGTTTAACGGAGCAGAACGATTTAGGCAATTTTGAAAGAGAGTCACTCTAGGAACATTCCTGTGAAATTATTTTCAAATCGGGCCATTTGCCTAGGAGGAGATGTCATTAAGAGGTTTTTCTATTTTTTAGCTCTGGCGGCCATTTTGTTTAGGCAATTTTGAAATGGGGTCATCCAAGTAACATTCCTGTGAAATTATATCAAAATCCATTCACTGGTTTAGGAGGAGATGTCGTTTGAAGAAAAAGTTTACACACACACGGACGCACGCACGCATGCACACACGCACGACGGACGATGGACGACGGACAAAAAGTGATCCCAAAAGCTTACCTCGTCACTACGTGACAGGTGAGCTTAAAACACAAACTTTCAATTCCCCAGCCCAAGGATGCTACAGATAAAATTTGGGTTGAATTGGCCCAGTGACTTCAGAGGAGATGTCGTTTGAAAGTGTTGATAACAGACGACGACGCAGACAACGGCGGACAACTGCCTATAAGCTCCCCCGGAGCCTTCGGCTCTGGTGAGCTAAAATGGTTGTATTTGGAAACAAAGAACACATTTGTAAAGTGACAATTACTAAAATAGAATTTGTATGAAATCCAGGTGAGATTTATTTATATCTGCGCTATTCTGTGACATGGCTGTGCTCATGTGCTGAAACATTTGCAAACAGTGAACATCAGATTAGAGACAGCAGAATGTGGTATGTGATCTGGGCCTACACTGCTCAGCGCAGGAATTTAAGGGTCAATACACAGTCCCTGTTCAAGACCATTTTATAAGCCTTCACTCAAATAGAATCGACCTTCAATGGCTCGAACTCCTTTGGGACTACTAAAATCTGTTCGAGACAGTTAGTTAGAGCCACCGAGGGTTACTTCCAGAGACATAACGGGGATAATTTTGGATTTCATTTCGCTGTTCTATGATATAAATGTATGCTGTATGTACTCATTAGTTCTAATGAGTAAACACAGCATACATTTGCAAGCCAAAAGACGAAAACATCCTAAAATTTTCATCACTATTTCTTAACTTAAAAAATTCCCTAGAGACTCAAGAACAGGTTCGACTCAGCCGTAATAAACGAACCATTGATGTTTGAGCCATCGAAGTTCTACTGTACAATGGAGCAACCAGTGCTGTCAGTACTTTAATTAACTGTGCTGTTATTGATGTCCACGAAATTGAAACAAGAAATTCAGTGTTAGACATACTTAGCAAATATTGTGGAACCTGATCGGTCTGTCCTGGATGAACCTGCGTTGCCAGTGAAAAAGTCTGGGACCAGCTCTGTAAAATAAAGGCGATTATAATACTCTGGTTACACACACACTCCCTCTACAATCACCAACCCTTATTCTGCTGTTCACGACTGCCCCTACCTTTCCAAACGGTGTAGATCTAGATCAGAGAAGCCATCTGATCAGGATCTACATGTACATTGTTTGGCATTCAGTTTGTTAATTATATCAAATAATCTGATTGGTTCAAAGTCATAAATAAATGTGGCTAAATTAATTATTCAGTGGGATAAGGTATAAATTTGTGTTTAAGCTTTTACAGGTATACACAGCTGTTTCTCATGAATAATATGGTAGGGGTAAACAAAATTAGAGAAAATTTTAGCAGCTGATTGAGTTATAAACGAGCCTCTGTTGCATAGTAGGATGCTCATAGCATCAAAACAAGAAAAAAGAATATCTCTGCATAGAATTCCAAAATATTCTAACGGATTAAAAATATTCAGAGCTTGCATGATTTCATATAAAATCTCGACCTGTATATATGGGTTTGAGATAAAATGCATGTTCTTTCTGGTAGGCTTTCTGTTCAAATGGTTTTGCTGCAATCTTGTTCCAAAGAGACACATAGCGCTTAAACAACATTGTCACGCCGTCAGTGCTTTTAGAGGTTGATTTTGTGTCTTGAATTCAGGGTTTTAGGTTTGATTTTCCTCCTGTTTAAATTGACTTTTCCTGCTGAATTAATTTATTTAACCACGCCCATTTCTGACTATCAGTCAAGAAAATAACTTGACATGATGCAGTCAGTCAGTTCACAAACTGCATTAGTGTAGATCCTGATCAGATGGGTTCTTCAGAAGCCATCTGCATCACAAACGGTGTAGATTCAGAAGATTGATCTGGATCAACACCGTTTGCAAAAATATGGTGTTCGTTTTGAAGAGGTTAAGGAATAAGTCTGCAAAATCAGGCATTTCAGGCATGGAAGAGCGAGTTCAGTATCAAGGTTTTACATCCTCGTCCACACTGTTTAAGTCATTTTCTTGTGATTTGGGATCAATTATTCCATTTTTGAATTTTGAAAATATTTGAGGATTGACCTAAACTAGCTAGCCTGGACCAGAAATACTTGTACGCTGTATACTTTTTAGTTCTATTGTGTACAATCCTTGCTTCCAAAGGATAACCTTTTCATAGAAAATTTTATATATGGGGATGGTCCGGCCTGGGCAGACTCAGACCTAAGTGGCTTAACAGTACTTGTATGATGTCGGTTTCAGCTCTGCCTGGAAGCACCATGCAGTCCAATCTACATGTATTTCTCCAAGTCCCGATAAACGGGAGCCCCTTATAAGATTTGAATTAAAATATATGGAACATATGGAAATTACTACCGTAAGCAAAATAGTTATATGTCAGGACGGCCAATGTCTGGAAAAAGTTTCCGTTTGCTCAGCCATTGTGTATTATTTAAATATTCAGTGGGTCAGGCAATGCTTCACCAGTTCCTACACTTAACCCTTTGTATACTGGTGGACTCTTCCATTGCTATATGTTGGACAACTTCACTTGTCATACAAGGGGTGCAAGGCCTATTTTTACGTTCTTATTCTACTCTTCTAGCAAACAGTGCAGGCCCTGATCAGACACCCTTTTCTATGGCGTCTGATCTGGGTCTGCACTGTTTGCAAGGGTACCCTTTAGGGATACCTAAGGAACTCTGTTACTTTGCATAGTCTGTTTTGTCAATATGTCAAGAGAACCAAAACATAATATAACATTCCAGTAAGATCAAGTTACAATAGAATTTAAACAAAAACCTACAACATTAACAATGTTTGAACTTACTTCATTTTATAAAAAATGAATTTGACATTAATTTTGACAGAAAATGCTGCTGTTTAGGACTATCAGTGCTTTGTTTACATTTACTACCCCCAGCCAATCGTAAGGCAGCTGTGCTAGTAATAAAAGTACCGTGCAGAATGTTGTCTAATTTCCGATTTACTCCAGAAGCGACTATGATCATAGCAACTAATGAGGTTGATATGTAACAATGAATTTAATTTTTCTGTTGGTCATGAAAGTATGAACGCAGCGGGTCGCGTGCAAAGTAAATGAACCCCGAAGGAGTTCATGTAAACTTTGCTAGCGACCCGCTGTCGTGCATACTTTAATGAAAGCAGAAAAAAAATATGTTTTTTTTTTATTTACATTATTTGACCTTCATAACTGGGCGAAAAAATGCTTATAGGGCAAACTTTTAAAGCTGAAAAACATTAACAAGCTGTGTTTTCTACAAAGAGCGGAAAAGCGTTGACAACACCCATAGAGAACCAGTGTTTAGACGTCACTGAAAATCACGCGACTCGATGCGTTCATGGAAGTATGAACTACATTGTTTTCTATAGGTTTACATTATACTTTACACTAAACCGGTCCCGATAGCTCAGTTGGTAGAGTGTCCGCCCGGGGAACGGGAGGTCACGGGTTCGATCCCGGGCCGCGACATACCAAAGTCGTTAAGAATGGTACTAGCTGCTCCTCGCTTGGCACTCAGATTTATGGGGTAGAGCTAGGACTGGTCGACCCAGTGTCAGGATGTGTCTGGGACATGATACTTCAGTGAGGCAGCACTATAAAAGAGCGCATTGAGCTCCTTGTCGCAACCAGACACCGTCGTGATATGACTGAAAAATTGTTGAAAACTACGTTAAACCCGAATTCACACGCAATACTTTACACTGGAAATGTAAATATTTTGAGATAATTGAAAGATAGTTTTCCTTATCTCTCCATAAACCTATGTTGTGGTTATTCATTAGAACCACCTCAATGACCTCACCAAGGCGGTTCCAATGAATACTAAATACATACGATTGTTATGGAGAATTAGCAAAAACTGACCTTCTGTTATCACAAAATACCAAGCTTATCTGTTGAATGGTGAATGAGTATTTGGTGTTGGAGTCATTAAGATTTTTACTCTATCTCAATTTGGGTGTATGTTTTTTATGCTCCCGCCATCAGCATGATGCTGGGGCCATATTTATTTTTGTTTTGTTTTCCATACACAAGTTTGTGTGTACTTCCTTCAGTGGGTATGTGTGTGTGTGTGTGTGTGGGGGGGGGGGGGGCATTTATACCCGGTAACACCTGAACCTTTTAAGAACTTTTTTTTTCAAATCACATGGTTCGTGACAGTGTGTGTGTATTAGTTTTACGTCCCACCAACAGCTAAGGTCACGCCGAGACGGAAACTCGGTTTAAAAACTCATCAGAGAGTCTGGAGAAGCTCGGGATCAAGCCTGCGATCCCTTGTTTATCAGGCAATACAGAGGTTTCGTTTCTTGTTTTGGTAGATATTTGGTATGATGATAGATATACATGTAAATCCAAAGTTTTATTCGTCAGTTTCCTTGTTACTGACTTAGAGGTTTTTAATGTTTAATATTTCATATTTTCCCAACCATGTAATAAATTTGGTAGATGTTTGGTATAGTGATAGATTTATTGATCTGAATACCCAAACCCAGCATGGCCATGCCGTTAAGGTCAAGGTCACAGACTAGAGAATTTTTTGTTTAATGTAATAGATTTTAAACCTTAATGATTTTGTACCAGAAAACCCAGAACAGCCACCCTGGCAAACAGTGCAGGCCCAGATAAGACGGTGCAGATTGTGGCATCTAATCATGCAAAAAGTTCAGATATTTCCTGAATAAATTTAAGGGTAACACAACCTGTCACACCTAAATTTCGAAATGGACTCCT
Source organism: Lucinisca nassula (assembly GCA_963580285.1). NCBI lineage: Eukaryota > Metazoa > Mollusca > Bivalvia > Lucinida > Lucinidae > Lucinisca > Lucinisca nassula. Next base: position 230,347 of record CAUZLF010000760.1, on the reverse strand, counting down.
GACATATATCAGGAGGAAGATTCCATTTGGTACAAAAAGGGTTAAAGAACTTTTCAAACTGTATGATGGATTTGTTGGAACGGGAAGTCTCGGGTTCGATCCCGGGCCGCGACATACCAAAGTCATTAAAAATGGTACTAGCTTCTCCTCGTTTGGCACTCAGATTTACGGGGTAGAGCTAGGACTGGTCGATCCAGTGTCAGGATAATGTGACTGGGTGTGGTATCATGTAATGTGTCTGGGTCATGATACTTCAGTGAGGCAGCACTATAAACGTGAGCATTGAGCTCCCTGTCGCAACCAGACACCGTCGTGATATGACTGAAAAATTGTTGAAAGCGACGTTAAACCCGAATTCACACACACACACACACATGATGGATTTGGTTCATATTTGGTTCTTGGATATGTGGGTGGGGGCATCCGTGTCATACTGACACATTTCTAGTTTATCTCTGAAATTCTTTTTTTCCCGTCCAAAGAACAATTTCAAAGCTTAAAATGTGCATGGTTTTGTCTTTTCCGGCACATTTTCCTTCAAAATAGAACTTGTGTTAGTGAATTCAGCTGTTCACTACAGTTGACAATTACTGGCTAACATTCATAGCCCGAGGAGAGCCTGCGCGGACGCGCAGTCTGCTGCTCTCGAATATGAAGAAAAGAAATCTAAGCGGGTATGCGTTTAAGTTGGCTTGATAAAATTGTATGTAAATTTGATAATGATAAGAGCCTGTTCTTGTGCATCGGCCCTTAACCCTTTTTGTACTAAATGGAATCTTCCTCCTTATATATAGCACATGACCATTTCAAAATTTAGGGGTGCCAGGTTGTGTTTTCTTCAAAATCTGTTTGGAAAATGGCTTAACTTTTGCACACTGTGAAGGCCCTGATCAGACGCCGTGTTCTGCGGCGTCTGTTCTGGGCCAGGTACCCCTTTAGGGGGTTCTGGTACTGAATGGGTTAAAAATCGCTATTGAACTTATTGACATATTTTCATTACATGCTCATAAATACCCAAAAACAATTAGAAATGGCGGATTTGTAACTTTGAAAACTTTTTAAAAGAAAAGTTTATATCAGTTGCAATAAATAATGAAGCTTACCGGGGCTGAAAAACTGCCAATTCCATCCTTACACTGCGGCTATATTCATGTGTATACAGAATTTCAGACTACACAATTATTCTCTTATCAGTCCAGCAAGTCAAACCGTCATTATTTATTTCTCTGGGTCTCTCAGCTAAGAGATTTTCCAGATGTTCAGCTTTGTTTAAAATTGTTAAAATGTGGATGCATTATACAATTTTCTGTATATTTCCTTTCTAATAATTATAGAATATAAATATAAAATACAGTCATAATTCATACGTAGCATGTAATTAACTGCTATCAAACTCAGCAGACGACAAATGTGTTTTATTAATGAGTCTTTATAATTCATAAATGGCTAAGCTCATTTTTTCCATGAAGATAAGTGGGGTTTGCATAAGGAATGACATATTTCATTTCACATCCAAACATACACCAATATAAATACACATTTATGCAAAATAATTTTATCTTTCATTCCGAGAGAACACATCAAGAAAACACGCTCTTAGACTTTTGACCCCCTCAACCCCCCCCCCCCCCCCCCTCCCCCCCCCCCCTTTAATGAAGTAAAACTTCGGTTTGGAGGCGTAAACACTTTTTTCTTATTTCTACTCAAAACATCAGAGTTGCTATTTTGCGGGCCTGCGGGCTGCGGGCCACAGGTTGCGGGCTGCGGGCCGCGGGCTGCGGGCCATGATTTTGTCATTTCATAATAAACGGTATATGCAAAATATCTTATAGCTGAATAATAAATAAATAAATTTGTTTCTGCACATTGCTGCATTAATTAAGTAAAGGCATATTGGTATTGAATGAATCTGATAGTATGTTTGGAACAGTTACAGTATTGAGTGATGCACTGAGCAGGGGCAGCACAGTTCTGCATTGAGTGATGCACTGGGTCTGGGCTGCATAGCTCTGCCTTTAGAGAAATGTTGTTGTTGATGATGATGATGATGATGATGATGATGATGATGATGATGATGATGATGATGATGATCTTATCCTATAGCTAGCTTTTATATTACACACCTTTCAAATAAAAACCAGGGTAGCACATTTAGCAATATGGCTTATCTTCAAAGTCATTTTATTTTACAATTCAATATGATAACATACCCGTGTGGCATAGTGAATTCTTTCCTATCTCAAAAATGGTTACTTTTATGATGAAAAATTGTGATATTTTTCTTAATTATATTTCTAACATAGGTTGTGGGTACTCGTTAGAATCGCCTCAATGAGGCGGTTCTAACGAGTACCTATAACCTTTGTCTTGGAGCAGATATAAACAAAATAATGTCAACCCCCGTAACCCCCAGTTTTCTCTATATAAAGTGGGATTTAGAGGGGTGTTCAATATACGGGCTTGTTATCCTAATGAAGTTCTATCAATCAGTTATCTTACACACAATATGAGATATCTTATATAAGATTACCCGATATATTTTATATCTTATAAACATGATATCTTATTTGCTATGTAAGATATCTTAATTGACATATTAGATGTGTTATATAGCAAAAAAGATACCTTAGTTGGCATATTCAATATCTTATATATCAGATAATCTTATATCTTAAATTAGCAAATAAGATACCTTAATTGGTATATTAAATATCTAATATATCAGATAATCTTATACCTTAAATAAGATATCTGATTAATTTAGATATATAAGATATCTTATATAGATATCTTGAAAAAATATATCTATTATAGTATATGGCAAGCCATTTTAATATTTATTCTATCAATCAAACATCTTACTTAATAAATCAGATATCTTATATAAGATAATCTAATATATTAGATATCTTACATAATTTAGATATATGACATTTAAGGTATCTTATAAAAATGTATAACATATCTTATATGCTATGTGAGATATTGTAATTGGCATATAAGATTTCTCCTATGCCAAGTAAGATATCTTAATTGACATATAAGATATCTAATATATCATATTAATAAATATCTGATAAATTTAAATATATAATATATCAAATATAGTATATCAGACATCTTAGATACTCAATAAGGTATATATCAGATATCTAATGCTTTATGTTATGCCCCGGTCACACCTTTACGTTTCTGCTACGTTTCACCACGTTTCTGACAAAAACCCAAAACGTGGCCAAACGTCGCAACCTGCTGCGTTTTTTATGCAAATTAGATGTCTTGTTGTGTACATGGAGTATGAGCTACGTTTCTACTGCGAAGCTGCGGCGTAAGACCCGCGTATCGCGGCGTTTGCGTGACGTAAGTGCTGCGTAAACCGCGTTGCTGTTACGTAGGAGCTGCGTTTCATTCTGACCTGCGACGTTGCTGTTGCGTAACAGTGGCGTTTTAAAATGTATGTGGTAATAGTATTGTTGTCATTCATTCAAGTGACATCGAAGTATCAACATGACAAGGAAGAGAGGAAAGGCAACTTGCAAGACCGGGGCAAAGAGAAGCTCGATGCCTAATCTCAGCCCTGCGGTTAATATTCAGACTGATCAGGGATCAGAGCGGGACAGAAATCCGTGTTGTATATATATAATTTATATATGAGACCACTTGATCGAGATTAAAATGTATTATGCGATGCCACTTGACCTCATTTGAAACTCAACAAAAGCCACAATCGTCGCTATTACGCCGCAGGTAAACTTGAAACGCCACAGCTATTTTTACTACGTCGTACATACGCAGCAATAACGTCGCACATACGACAGCTACGTAGTACTTACGCCATGCTTACGTTATGATACGCCGTGGAAACGGCGTATTTAAAATTAAAACGTAACAGATACGCCGTAGATACGAAAGGAACGTCGCTGTTACGCAGCGACAACGTGTCGTACGCCACACTTCGTGGTTAGTCTTGAGTGGCGTATGTGCTACGCTGCTGCTGCGTTCCTTTCGTTTGCACTGCGTTTCTGCTACGTATGTACGACGTTTCGAACCTGCCACGTATGTGCGACGTAAAGAAGTTGCATGCAACTTCTTTACGTGGCAGCCTCGCGTAAGAGGCGTTCCTGCTACGTATCTCGGCGTAAGAGCTACGTTCCTGCGGCGTACCTTTCGTTTCGCCACGTATTGAGAAACGTAGCGCTTACGCGGGTCGAAACGTAAAGGTGTGACCGGGGTATTAGATATCTGATATATTGGACTAAATCAGATATCTTATTAACTTAGATATCTTACATGTTGATATAACTTATATCTTATTTCCATAGGCATATATAAGCTATCCCTAAATCAGATATCTTATTGAACATATAAGATATAAATATATTAATTAAGATATCTAATATCATATATATAAGATATTTTATTTTGATTTCTATACAAGATATATGTATATTATATAAGATATATATGTTCAATGAACTGAATTACATCTATACAACTTATATTCGATTTAAGATATATGATTTTAATCTAACTAAAACTTTACTTACAACAATATGCAGATGAAATTTTCAAATACATATATATTTTTAATGGCTTGACAATACACGTGAATCGTCTGCTAGAGTACATGTAATGTAAAACTGCATTTTCTTTGAAAATAATATTGAACTTGAATGAGTGAATGTTTGAGTTTACGCCTCACTAACAGGTCATACGGAGACGGGACCTCGGGTTAAAGACTCATCCGAAAGTTCGGAGAAGCCCGGGATTGAACCTGCGAGCCCTGGTTTACAAGGCGAGTAGCATGTTACCACTGCAACATGGAGGCTTCTATTATTATAAAACTTGAAATAACATAGACCTTGATATTGTGTCTTTTATAAAATGTCCATTAGTCCGGTATCTAACATCTTTAACAGGGAAACTTATGCCTGATAATGCAGGTCAGAATATGCTGTAATTTATTGAATACAATCCTGACTACAAGCAGAAACAGTGATGACAGCAGCCACAAAGGATGCTTTAGGATCTGGAAAAATTTTATTGCATACCTCACCTTAAAAGACCCTTTGTGGAGGAGAAATGCTTTAGAGGCCATACATAACAAAATATTTGGATTACTTTGCCCATATTTTCCCTGTGGTTAATCTAAGCATATATTTTAGGTACTCATTAGAACTGTCTGGGCAGATCTAACTCATCAGGCATGGATAACACACCTGTGTCACATTGTCACTTCTTTCCTGGCTGCAAAAATGACATTTATCTGATTACAACATTTTTTTCAGATTTCTGCTTCAAGTATAGATTGTGGGTGCTCGTTAAAGTAACCTTGAGGCGTTTCTAACCGGTGCTTACAATATAATGCAGGCCTCCTAGTGGACCACTTTGAAAATATGGGTTTTTATATAGGTTCTTCTTACTCAAAATATAGGTTATTTACAGGTTTTTCAGTAAAAATACAAGTTAAAAAAAAAACAGTCTTCCAAACTTACACAAAGATTTAAAACTGAAGAAAAAATATTTGATGAATTTTTGTGCCACAATTACTCAGATAAAGTTGATCTGAAGTTTACAAAGTCCGAGCGAGCGAAGCAAGCGAGGAAAAAAATTACAATTTCTTGACAGTTTTCATCACTTTTTATGGGACTAAAAAGTAAAAAATAGTAGTGCATTTTGAAGAAAAGTTAGGGTTGAGTCGCAAGAAGGTTCAAAAAGCGAAAAATATAGGTTTTTTCATGAAAATACAGGCTTTTTATAGGTTTTATGAGCAAAATAAAGGTTTTATAGGTTTGGCACAAAATTATAGGTTATTATAGGTTTTATAGGTTTTGCCAGGAGGCCTGTATAATGTTTTTTGTAATATGCATAATGTGGTACCCCTTTAAACCCAAATTTTCTCTACAGAAAGTTGTGTTTACCGGGGTATTAATTTCACGAAGTTGTTAACTTGCTACAATCCATGTTTTTAAGTATTAAGCAGTAAAAATAAAGTATATTTTTGCCCCTGCAAGCTCCACATTTCACACAAAAATGGAATTAAGAAGGGCATGGACATCTTTATGTGATAACTACTGCAAGAAGTTTTCACAATATCTGCCTTTAATCAAAACTGATTGTCGGCCTCGGTAGCTCAGTCGGATGGGCATCTGACTGGTGATCAGGAGGACGCGGTTCGATACCTGCTGGGGTCGGCAACATTCATTCGTGGAAATTGATCATGAAATCTTTTCTACGGTCATTCTCTCCCTTCCGATGATTCAAGAAGGACAGTTGTCAGTTTCTGGCGAAAGAATGGGTACCCTGGCAAACAGTGCAGGCCCAGATTAGACGCCGTATCACACGGCATCTGATCAGGGCCTACACTATTTTTCAAAAAGTTCTGCCATTTTCCAAATCAATTTTGAAGAAAACACAACCTTACACCAATGGACCCCTGCTATATATAATTTGGTACAAAAAGAGTTAATGTACTTGTTATTCCAGTATAAATGCATACGGGACTTTTTTTTTTTTTTTTTTGGGGGGGGGGGGGGGGGGTCGGGGGATGTGTATTTTTGTGTGTGTGTGTGTGTGTGTGTGTGTGTGTGGGGGGGGTGATGGTTGTTGGTTTCACAACCATTTCAAGTTTCTCGTATGTGGCCCAAACAAGTCTCGAGCCACAGCAGTGAAAGCCTTAATAATCCATATGGAATAATGGGCAATTATGCAGAGTAATAATTTTTCTAAATAAATGGTATTGATATTGAACTTCATAATGGAATGCAGGGTGTTGTAGCTTATTATCAAGTTAAGTTTCATAATGTGATTTTTAAATTTGCCTTATTTTGAATGGAGTGACAGTAAAGCTAGTTGGGAGCTACGGTGTTCAGCTTAGAACAGATATGTAGGATTTCATGGAATTAATGATAAGCTTTTTAGTTCATCAGTGTAGGCCCCCGCCCATTGGGGCTTGAAGAAATAAATGGGCTGTATGATGCTTCCACGCAGAGCTGAATTCGACCGCACACGAGTACTGGTAAACCGCTTAGAGGATCTAAGTCTGCCCAGGCAAAGCGGTGCGAGTCAGACCGTCCATGCTTATAAACCCTATTGGTTTCATTGGGCGACAGGGCTTGAGATGTCATTTCATCTCAATGTCTGGTAAAAGTCCCACAAAATTGGAAGCAACGTCTCCAAAATGTTCTTTATAGTGTTGACGGGGACGTTACAAATTTCACCAGTGGGAAACAAGTTTCAGGACTTCCTGTTCACTTTTCTATAAACTCTGTCTCATGGAAAAAAGTGATACTTTTGCAGGTTGTATGCATTCCCCATAAAGTTCAGGAATTTAATGATTTATGTCTATTCTCAGTCTATGCACCCACCAGTGCTGTCAGGGGTTTGATTTGGGAAATACCAGATGCCCAGGTTAATTATATTTAATTGCAAGCCTGTTGACTGAATAAAAACAAGGTTTGATGTGCACAAAAAAAGAAGAAAAAAAAAAAATGGATGAATCTTGTAAGTTTTACAATCTGGCTTCAATTAAGTGCCCTTTAAACTATCTGAATTGGTCAGCTCATGTTATTTTGCATATGAGCTATGAGATATTATATCATATAATATAACAAGTCTTTTCTATACATGTCTCGCAGCCCGCAGTCTGTGGCCCGCAGCCCGCAGTCTGTGGCCCGCAGCCCGCGGCCCGCACTTTAGTCACTTTGTCAAAACATAGGTTGTGGGTAGTCGTTAACTTTCTAACGAGTTTCCACAATCTGTGTTTTGAGCGGTTCTAACGAGTTCACACAATCCATGTTTTGAGCAGAAATAGGCAAAAAAGCACTCCCTAAACCCCACTTTATATAGATAAAACTGGGGTTTATGGGGGTACATGTATACAGTATTTTTCTTATTTCTGCTCCAAGAAATAGGTTATGGGTACTCCTTAGAACCACCACAATGAACCCACAACCTATATATGTGTGCAGTATACAAATAAGAAACTAATCACAGATTTTCATCAGAAAAGTAGCTATTTTGGGGATCTGAAAAAAAAATGAATGTTGTACAGGTGTGTTATCTTATTAATGCAAGTTGTGAGATTATTTGCTTATCATAACGCAAACATGCCTATACAAATACATGGCCACCTTTATCGCCGAAAAAATAAAAATTTTATGATGAAAAATTGTGATATTTTTCTTTTTTCTGCTCAAAATATAGATTGTGGGCACTCGTTAGAACCGCCTCATCGAGGCGGTTCTAACGAGTACCCACAATCTATATTTTAGAGCAGAAATAAGAAAAATAAGGTATACCCCCGGAAACCCCAGTTTCACTATATAAAAGTGAGGTTCAAAGGGTCAAAATTATATAGGCGTGTTTTCGTGATGGTTGCTTTCTATTATCATAAAAGTAAAGTTAAAAATAAGAAATTGTCATTGTTATTGTCGTTATTATTATTAGTAGTAGTAGTTTATTGTTATTTCCGCACTACTGATTTTGTCATGTGGCGTTCTTAGTAACCACTTGAAGGATTGTTCTGAAAATTTGTTGTGAATACAAAGTTGTTCAAAAGGGTATCAAATGGTCCACCAGGGCCACGCCCTAACACCTCCAATTCATAAAAGGCCTAATTTCTCACAAACCCGTTCAGACCCCTTCCTGTACCCCTTTACCAAGTACATGTCTGTTCCTTATGATACGACACATTCAGTGACACCAATTCAATGACACCAACCGGGGCTAGGTGGGAGGGGTCCCATCATACACTTCATAAAGACCAGATATACCAGAAAACATTCACGTACTCACCCCTAAACTATACATACATGTATTCTTGTTATACCCCCCGCAAAACTACCCCCCCCCCCCCACACACACACACAACCCCCCCCCCCCCCCGCAAACGAAGTTTAAGGGGGTATACTGTTTTCACGTTGTCCGTCTGTCCGTCCGTCCGTCTGTCCGTAACACTTTGGTTTTCCCTGCATATCTTGCTTAATAATCTACATCATCTTATCATGTTTTGCATAAATGTTGATATTGATGAGATGCTGCGGCTACATGAAAATAAAGGTCTTGCGATCAATACTGTTAAAGTTATTCACCCTTGTAATTCTTGAAAACTTGTCCGTGACACTTTTGATTTTCCTGTATATCTTGCTTAATAATTTTTATAACTTCTGTATTTATTGTTATACATTAATGAAACTTATATCACACTTGGTGTCTCAGGTAAGAAATCTGTTGTAGTAAAATATTTATCAAGGGCCCATAACTCTTAGAGTTATGTCCCTGGATAGCTTTTTATTTCACATAGCCATTTTTTTAGGTCTAATAATGTTAAAGTGTATAGGGAGTGGGTACCTTGTTAGCGCAACTCCTCTCACAGTTTTAGGGTGATCGTTTTGAAACTTTGCAGGTGTTTTCATATAGGTCTGAAGATGTGCATGTGGTTTTTTTCTTTCTCCTGAAATTATTTCGTTCACTTTTTTCGTCTTTTTTAACTTAGCCATTTTTTGATGTCTAATAATGTTAAATTGTATAGGGAGTGGGTACATTGTTAGCGCAACTCCTCTCACAGTGTTAGGGTGATTGTTTTGAAACTTTGCAGGTGTTTTCATATAGGTCTGAAGATGGGCATGTCCTAAAATTGTTTGTTTTACTTTTTTTCGTCTTTTTTTTAACTTTGCAATTCATAAGGTCTATAATTTTAAAGTGTACAGGGAGGGAGTACCTTGTTAGCGCAACTCCTCTCACAGTTTTAGGATGATCGTTTTGAAACGTTGCAGGTGTTTTATATAGGTCTGAAGATGTGCATGTGTTTTTTCTCTTACTCCAACAATTTTCTCTTTCACTTTCTTCGTCTTTTTTTACTTCGCCATTTTTTCAGGTCTAATGATGTTAAAGTGTATAGGGAGTGGGTACCTAGTTAGCGCAACTCCTCTCACAGTTTAAGGGTGATCGTTTTGAAACTTTGCAGTTGTTTTTATATAGGTTTTCAGATGTGCATGTGATTATTTCATACTCCTAAAATTATGCCTTTCATTTTTTTCGTCTTTTTTAACTTAGCCATTTTTGAGGTCTAATAATGTTAAAGTGTATAGGGAGTGGGTACCTAGTTAGCGCAACTCCTCTCACAGTTTGAGGGTGATCGTTTTGAAACTTTGCAGTTGTTTTTATATAGGTCTTAAGATGTGCATGTGATTATTTCATACTCCTAAAATTATGCTTTTCATTTTTTTTTTTTCGTCTTTTTTAACTTAGCCATTTTTGAGGTCTAATAATGTTAAAGTGTATAGGGAGTGGGTACCTTGTTAGCGACACTTCTCTCACAGTTTTAGGATGATCCTTTTGAAACTTTCCAAGTGTTTGCATATAGGTCTGAAGATGTGCATGTGTTTTTTTCATACACCTAAAATTATTTCCTTCATTTTTTCATCTTTCTTAACTTAGCCATTTTTGAGGTCTAATAATGTTAAAGTGTATAGGAAGTGGGTACCTTGTTAGCGCAACTTCTCTCACAGTTTTAGGGTGATTGTTTTGAAACTTTGCAGATGTTTTCATATAGGACTGAAGATGTGCATTTGGTTTTATCTTACTACTATAATTATTACTTTTACGTTTTTTTGTCTTTTTTAACTTAGCCATTTTTTGACATCTGATAATTATACTGTATATAGGGAGTGGGTGCCTTTTCAGCGCAACTCCTCTCACATTGTTAGGGTGATCGTTTTAAAACTTTACATGTTTTTTTATTTGGGTCTTAAGATGTGCATGTGGTTTTTTCATACACCTAAAATTGTTTCTTTCACTTATTTTGTCTTTTTTAACTTAGCCATTTTTAATTCTAATAATGTTAACGTGTATAGGGAGTTGGTACCTTGTTAGCGCAACTGCTCTCACAGTTTTAGGATGATCCGTGTGAAACTTTGCAGGTGTTTTTATATAGGCCTGAAGAAGTGCGTGTAGTTTTTTCTTACTCCTAAAATTATTACTTTTACGTTTTTCGTCTTTTTTAACTTAGCCATTTTTGAGATCTGATAATGTTAAAGTTTATAGGGAGTGGGTACCTTGTTAGCGCAACTCCTCTCACATTTTAGGGTGATCATTTTGAAACTTTGCAGGTGTTTTCATATAGGTCTGAAGATGTGCATGTGGTTTTTTCATACTCCTAAAACTATTTCTTTCACCTTTTTTTACTTTTTTTAACTTAGCCATTTTTTTAGGTCTAATAATGTTAACGTGTATAGGGAGTGGGTACCTTGCGCAAATTCTCTCATAATTTTAGGCTGATCCTTTTGAAACTTTGCAGGTGTTTTCATATAGGTCTAAAGATGTGCATGTGGTTTTTGCATACTCCTAAAAGTATTTCTTTCACTTTTTTCGTCTTTTTTAACTTAACCATTTTTCGAGGTCTAATAACATGCCGGCTATGAGTTCCACTTCTTTTTAACATGTCTGCTGTTTTATATAATTGACCATTGTCATGCGGGGGTGTCTATAAGCAGTGCTTATTAGCTCACCTGGGCCGAAGGCTCCAGGGGATCTTATAGTATAGTGGGTCCTCCGTCGTCCGTCGTCCGTCCGTCCACACTTTTGAGCAGCTATATGTCTGCAGCCTGCAGGCTGATCTCAATCATTTCTCATGTGTAGCATGCCTCTGGTGGGACATTGATGACATAAACTTTTTTTTCGAAATCGCTCTAAAACTTTGGTTCCTATGGTAACCACAAGGTCCCATAGACTTTCTATGGGAAAATGCTTGTCATCACAGTAGCGCCTTCAGTTTTGATCGGATCTTTCTGAAACATATATGTAAGGTGGCTTGGGATAAAAACTCGGATGAGTTCGAAAACCGGCCAAGTCGGCCCATTTATCGTATAGTTACGTCCCTTTGATTGCTGAAAAAGGCCGATTTTTGTCCTTGTCATCACCGTAGCCCCTTCAGTTTTGATCGGATCTTTCTGAAACTTAAAGTGGCTGGGGATAACACCTCGGATGAATTCGAATACCGGCTAAGTCCGCCCATTTATCATAGAGCTACGTCCCTTTGATTTCTGAAAATGCCGATTTTTGACCTTGTCATCACGGTAGCCCCTTCAGTTTTGATCGGATCTTTCTGAAACTTATAGCAAACACACGAAGTGTTTGCTTTACTGTAGAGAGGCTGGAACAACATACTTAGGCACCCAAATCTCGCCTGGAATCTCGTTCTATTTCTCGCGATATTCCGCCATCTTTACAGAGCTCATGAGAATTGTATTCACATCCAAAAATTACTCTTCAAAAGCAAAAGGTGTCAAGTCCCATTACAAAAGAAACACAAAAAGCGTCGAAATTATTTTAAAAGGCTCTTTTCGAAGACCGTTCCATCAAACGCTGAAGTTTGATCGCGGGAAAGTTTCGAAACTACGTCACGCGCACTGAGCCGTAAAGGTTAGCCGGTAAAATCCAGTACCGCGCTTGGACCAACGAATTACCGGAGCATTTACCGAAGCATTTACCGGAGTTTCTCGGTAGCGTGGAAGGCGCTTCTCGTCTGGCCAAGCAATTAAAACTTTTCACAAACTATTGCTCAGGGACATAAAATAAAGCCCTGTGAATAGTAGTTGGGGACACAAAGAGCTATCTGGCTGAACCCGTCGTTTCGCCCCAGACCGTTTTCCCCCTAGTCGTTTCACCGAAAAGAGGTTTCCTCCCTGGTCGCCCCTCCCCAACCCTGGTCGTTTCGTCCCCCGTTATTCATCTTTAACTTAACAGAGGTGAGAAGAGGCAAATATTAAAGTAGCACCATCGCCCTCTCACGTTAGTCTAAGGATAGCTGATCCGACACCGGGCCTTAAAAGTGGCTACTCGGGGAGTTGTGAATAGAACTTGTTACTCAAAAAATATTGATTGTTCGTTTGATTTATGGTTTGGGGGCGAAACGACTGGGGGCCATAAAGGGATGCGAAACGACTAGGGTGGGTGGTCGGAGGAACATCTTGGGAGCGAAACGTCTTGTTACCAGCTGGCTACCTCTGGATTTCTACCTTGCCGAGATTTATAAAGTGATGATGAGCCCCAAATCCATAGCATAATGCTAGTGCTTCAGGACACTTTAAAGTGTCCATGCTTCAGATTGACTGAACACCCTATGTAATTTTCTGCCCATGAAGTGCACACAGGACCAACACTGGAGCATCGTCAAACTAAGGCTATGTGCAAAGCAGCTGTGGAGCTCAAACAATTGCTTTGGGTTTAACCACACGCCAACCCTGGTTGGTCAGTTTCTGTCATCTCCCAGAGAAAGGGACTAAAGAGATAGAAGAGTTAGAAGAGGAGAAGAGAGTGAAGGACAGGGGAGAAAGGGGAAAATGAATAAAAGTGTACAAATAGAAGAGATAACAACCATCCTTTTCTACCCCTACCTGCCGCAAGGACAGCAGGCCTCGCCCAACTGTAAATCAATATATGTTGTACTCCGGTCACCTTTGCCTCACAACAGAACAAATTAAAAACTTTGAAAAACAGTTTTATGTAGTTTATGGAAGATCCCTCTTGAAGAACTCAAAGATCCCCGAAGTGGCAATATTCTTTGGAAGTTGGCCCTTAAGTCTGATGCCCGTGCCGATGAAGGTGGGCTGATAGCAGATGCCGGTCCATATACTCCAGGGAGTATCCTCTACTGTTCGCTGCTTTCAGGTTGGAGAACCTGCAAACATGGATGCCCAGAGATAGATGATGCCCAAGATTGAGATCTTGATGTCAATGCTGTCGAGTTTGCAGGCCAAGGTGTTGTATCACTCGGGAGGTAATGCTGGTAGTCACCTCTGAAAAACCGAGTTGCTCGCCGTTGCACCGTCTCGAGCTGATACTATATGTGGGCCCCATACTGATGTGGCATAATCCAGGATAAGTCTTATCATAGTCATTACATCATGCTTTAACATCTTCAGACCAGCTGGTTATCTTCCTTCCAAAGAAACACCAGGCTGCTGTTTGGCTTTTAACAGTTGCATCAAAAAAGGATGTCAAGGTACTTTCAAATTTTTAAGATTGACAGCACATGGCTGTATTCCATTATAGACATTACTGTAGTCTGTAAACATCCCTCTGAAATGCTGCAGTATCAGCCAAGCTTGAGATCTTGTGGTATAAAAAGCTGTTATTAGCAAAGAGATGAACTCCAGAGCTGACTTTCTGTGGCAGATCAATTATGCATGGGCAGAACAACATTGGGCTGAGTATGGCACCTTGAGGGACACCGGATACAGCTGGGCCAATCGGGGTAATCGGGCCTTTTTACCAGGTCTGGTTAACCCCTGTTGGTCAGGAAGCTCTGGATCCACTGTAAGTGGTTTATATTTTGTCGTGTCTGAGCTTGACAGTGCTCAAGCCATTCATGTGGAACTTTGCCAAAATCCCCCTCTCTCTATATATATCTATCTATCCTTACTGCGTTAGGTCACATTTGGTTATTGCTCACTTGAGATTTGAAGGACAAACGCTTACGCGGTAATCATGACATTGCGATGAGGATCTTAAACCTGCAGAGGAGATTATTCTTTCTGCACGGGGGGGGGGGGGGGGGGATCACGCTATCCTCTCCTTAGCCACTGGCCTGAATGCCAGCAAATTTGGTACAGGGCTTTCTTACATAATGAGGGCGTGCTAGAACTATGTTATATTTGGCTCTGACAGAAGAGTGGGGATTTGCGAAGGTGTGCCATCGAATGCACGCTCTAGTTCTTATTGTTGGTCAGTTGCTCATTAAAACTGTCTCGATCACGCAGTTAAATAACTAAGGCTCTAATATTAACCATGGGTTTTTCTACCTCACAAATCATATAAAACCGGCCCACACACGAGTACTGGTAAACCGCTAAGAGAATCTAAGCCTACCCAGGCAAAGCGGTGCGATTCGGTCCGTCCATGCATATAAACCCTATTGTTTTCATTGGACGACAGGGCTTGGGATGTCATTCCATCTCAATGTCGGGTATAAAATTGGAAGCAACGTCTCCAAAATTACCTTTACAGTGTTGACGGGGACGGTTATGTTAAACCTCAAATCAAACAAAGACGAAAATCAGATACTACGAGTGCTCAGACTGAGCAATCCAATTTATCAGATATTTGACAGCTGTTGCCTTGCTGGTATAGAAATAATGGCATGAAGTTGTAATTAATTCTGATTTATTCAGAGAATTTACAGCCAAGCATGCTAGAGGTTTTAAATTAGACAGTGCAGTACCAGACTGAAATGTTTCTGCTAGAAAAGGTATACACATCTGTTCATTTTGTACCAGAAACCCCAAAACGGGCAACTGGTAAACAGTGCAGACCCAGATCAGACGCCATAGAACGGGGCATTTGATCAGGGCCTACACTGTTTGCAAAAAGTTAAGCCATTTTCTAAATGAAAGAAGAAAATACAACCTGTCACACCTAAACTTTGAAGTGGACTCTAGCTATATATAAGGAGGAAAAATCATTTGGTACGAACCCCCCTGTATACCCCACATCTTATGCAGAAAATTTGAGTTTAGAGAGGAATACTTAAGTGGCTTTAATGTTGCTAAAATATAGTAGGTATTGGTTTGAACTGCCTCATAGATGCAAACGGGCACCAAATACAGTAAAACTTCAATGAATATTAACACCTCTTGGCCCATGAAAAGTGGTTCGAGATTGGGGTAGTTCGAACTACTGAGGTTTACTCATAGTACCAGGTCATAGGGGATGGTGGGATCACTTAAGGGTATCTTTACGATCTTCTATAGAATAAAGGTATGTTGTGTACACTCGCTAGAATCGCTTATTGAGGGGATTCTAATGAGTATACATAACACACCTTTTAAAGATAAATGAGAAAAAAATCATATATTATCCTATCTGGTTATCTAGAGCTTTGGGATAGTGTAATTGATGCATTTCTAATGAGCACCCACAATCTATGTTTGAAGTATTTTGTTTAAGAGAAAACGTTCCTGTCAACACTGTGTAATTCATTTCGGAGACGTCGCTTCCATTTTGGGGGGTCTTTTACCCGACACTGAGATGAAATGACACCTCAAGCCCTGCCGCCCAATTCAACCAATAGGATTTATAAGCATGGACGGTCGCACTGTCACCACTTTTCCTTGGTAGTTTTAAAACCGCTCAGCTGTTTACCAGCACCCATGTGCATTCTGTTCCAGCTCTGCGTGGAAGCATCTTGCAGCCCATTCTATTTCTTTAAGCCCCGTTAGGCAATTATGTTTGGCGTAGAAATAAGGACAATATAAAATTCCATCTGCAGTAACGTTGCGGCTTCATTTATTTGTTCAACTATTTATGTACTGTTTCATATGTCATTTGTATTAAATGTATTATTTTTTTCCTATGAGGGTTTTTTTTTTTTTTTGTTTGTATGGCTTGAGATTTAAGTCCATGTCAACACTGTATTGGTCCTTTTGGAGAGAAACGTTAGTTGCTTCCAATTCTGTGGGAATTTTACCAAGACTTGAGATATAAAACAACATCTCAAGCACTGCCACCCAATGAATAGGGTATATGTGCTGAGGTTCAAACTAGCACCACTTTTCCTGAGAGAGAGAGATGAAACCCTGTTAACTCCACCAGACCACGGTTAATATAATAATAATAATAATAATAATAATAATAATAATAATAATAATAATAATAATCGTCTCTATTTGAGAGGGTAACACATTTAGCAATAACAAGTTAATCTTCCATGAGGCCCTCTAATACGCACAGTATTTACATGTAGAGATACTAATTACAAAACACACACACACACACACACACACACACACACACACACACACACACACACACACACACAACGAGACCTAGTGCATTTTTACATCTCAAAAAATGGCCACTTCTCTAACGAAAACCCGCGATATTTTTCCTACTGAGCCTTCAAACATAGGCTGTGGGTGCTACAATGTTTCTCAAAAATAGTTTACGTAAAAATAAAACAATGCAGCTCCCATCAGGTCTCTATCTTTTCTCAGGTGAAATTTCTTAAAAATTGATGTCGTGACATTTATCATCAAAATAAATGTATTTTAACAATAAGCTAGCGGTGCATATTCACATGTTACTGCCTCTACACTGAAATTTAGCGGGCCTCTGTGGCCTAGTCGATTAAGAGCATTAGGTCGCTCACTGTCGTGTTTAGAATCTGGCTCGGGGTTACATGTGAGATGCTAAGTTCTGCAACGAAAGGTCAGGTGTTTTTTTCTCTGGTTATTTCGGCTTTTGTCCACCTCTCAGATCGGATCGATATAAGTGAAATAATGTTGAAAAGGCTGTAAAACCCAAAACCAAAAAGTTCAGATCCACTTAAATTTTCATGAATGGTTTCATTTGGTTTGTCCATGTTGTCTGAAAACTGGTTAATTCTATTGCCACATGTTTAGACAATTAGTGTAGCTTATCATGTTAAACTGAGATTTATTGAAGTTCACTTTGACAAGTGAAAATAAACTTAGCTGTTATTCTGGAGAGGCTGAAATACATACATGATACCTGTAGTTTTTGGTGGTAAAAACTAGGAGTATCACTGCTGTAGCCCAGGTTTTTGTGTTGAATGGAATCTTCCTCCTTATGTATAGCAGTTTAGCAGGAGTCCATTTCAGGTATCGGGGGTGTCGGGTTTGGTTTCTTCTGAATTGGTTTGGAGTATGGCTGGGCGTTTTGCAGACAGTGAAGGCTGTAATCAGATGCCACATTCTGCGGCGCCTGATCTGGGCCTGCACTGTTTGCCAAATCAAATACCCGTTTTGGGGCTTCCGGTACAAAATGGGTTAGCCCTTAACCTGCTGAGCAGGACAACCTCGGCCTTTACAAACAGTGCGAATCCGATCGGATGGCTTCTGTGGAAGCCATCTGATCGGTATCTGCACAGTTTAATATTCTTTCTATGAATCTGACTGAATACATTATTTCAAGCAATTTGATTGGTTGTTGGTCATTAATAAGTGTGACAGGTTAATTTATTTGGCATGATTAGGGTTGAACATCTCATCAGGGAGTTTATACTACCTAAAGGACCCTAAAAGTTTGGACACCTTGAGGGCTTGCTGTAATTCTTCTGAGGATGTGACGGACTTGTTTCATGGCACAGCAGGAGGTGCAGACGGAATGACAGACAGTGTAGACCCTGATCAGATTGCTCCTGATCAGGGTCTGCACTGTGTGATTAGGACTGTCTGTCCCGATATTTAAGATCTTTGCGGTAAAACAATGGTGCTGTGCAAAATCTGGCAATTTTTGCACATGATAACTTAGTTCCATAAATAGTGGTACACCTTGAATGCTTCTGAAGTTATGACAAATTTGTTTCATGACACAGCAAGGAGTGGCAGACAGTGATGACCCTTTCAGGACTGCTCCTGATCTGGGTCTGCCCTGTTTGGGTAGGCCTGTCTGTCCCATTACTTAGGATCATGATGATATCACCCAGATATCATTTACACTGAGTATTCCAGTAAAAATATGCCTCTTTATGTGCTCCTACATGGACCTTTAGGTTTCAATGGGCGGCAGGACTTGGGATGTCATTTCATCTCCATGTCGGGTAAAAGTCCCACAAAACTGTAAGCAACGTCTCCGAAATGACATTAATAGTGTTGACGAGGACGTTAAACCGCAACGCAAAAAAAGACTAAAACTCACAGCTTTGATGTTAATATATGTTTAGTTTGCAAATGAAAATATAAATTCCGATTAGTTTATAAATTAACTGGATAGCCGGCCTCGGTAGCTCAGTCGGACGCGCGTCTGACTGGTGATCAGGAGGATGCGGGTTCGATACCTGCGCCTGGGTCGGCAACATTCTTTCGTGGAGCTTGATCTTGAAATCTTTTCTACGGTCATTCTTTCCGCAAGAAGGGCAGTTGTCAGTTTCTTGCGAAAGAATGTGCACTGAACTGGTTAACCGCTTACGTATAAGCCTGTCCAGGAAAGCGTGGATAAGTAAACTGATCGGCTCAAAATGACCTAAAATTGTGATGACTGGGCCGTTAAAACTCCAATACAAACACACAAACAAATTAAATGGATATAATATATCAAGTAATCTGATTGGCTGGTAAAGGTTGTTTAATATATTCAGTAATAGCGGGAAATGCTACAAGAACATCACATTTTTTTTTTTTTCAAAATACTTTTCATATGTATAGTAACAAGCCACACATAAACAAAGAACGGTTCTCATTGAGCTAAAAGGTAAACTTTACACACAAAATTATATGCTTATCAGTTACTGCAGGCTTATTTATCGACATGTGTTTACAGTGAATTTGAATTGGTGAAATTTGCTGAAATGGAGGATTTAAGGGTCGTGGATTTCAGACAATTGAATATTCAGAGGTAAGATTATTTACTTTATAAAATCAACAGTTGCTCTTGCGATGTAAAAATAATATACAAGAATGACAGCAATTAAATACATGTAACTGATTTCAACCGCTACATATATATGTGGATATCATAGTACGTTTGTTTCAGTCAAAACTCATATAATTGAGCAGAGTTGTTTTGTTTGAATTGAGGTTTAACGTCCCCGCCAATATTATTTAGGTTGCGCCATTTAGGTCATTTTTGCCGACGTTTCCTATTTTGTAGGACTTTTACCCGATACTGAGATGAAATGACATCTCAAGCCCTGCCGCCCGATGAAACTAATAGGGTTTATATACATGTATCCGACAGCACTTTTCCTGGGCAGACTTGGACCTCCTAAGCGGTCTATTAGGTCTAATACTCATATGCGGTCGGTTTCAGCGCATGGAAGTATCAATTAAGCAGCCTCATCTATTTCTCTAAGCCCCGATGGGCGGGGGCTGCTATATTGGCTGTATAAAATTCATTAACGAGAAGAGTATTCTCTGTATTTTTGTTTGTTTAAGGTTTGGTTAAACTTCCCCGTAAATATTATTTAGGTCATTTTAAGGCGTTGCTTTCTGTTCTGTGGGACTTTTACCAGGCATTGGGATGAGATGGCATCTCAAGCATTACGCCCAAACAATCCGCTAGGGTTTACAATCATGGACGGTCCGACGGCAAGCTAAAACCTTCTATGCGGCTTAACAGTACTTGTCTCATGTTCGGTCGGTTTAAACTTTGCGTGGAAGTACCGTGCAGTCCAGTCTATTTTTCCAAGCCCCGAGGGACGGGGTGCCTATTGTATGTGTAAGTTTTATTGCAAAACAGAAGGTTAATAAATGCATTACGATAACACCCGTGCGACAAAGTGCATTTTTTCACATCTCCAAAATGGCTAATTTTCTGATGAATATCCGTGATACTATTCTTGTATATATGTTGTGGGTGCTCGTTAGAACCGGCTCGTAGTTGTGAATGTTCGTTAGAACCGGTTCGTTGAGGCGGTTGTAACGAGTACAAAAACCTATGAGAAATAAGAAAAATAATGCTTACTCCTGTAATCCCCAAAGGGGGTATAAGGGGGTGTTCATTACACGGACTTGTTCACGTGATTGTATTGACATTTGGATAACATGGATAACATTGTGCATGCTTTCAAAGCTAAACATGTCAATGCTCTGATGTAGATATTTGATATTTTACTCATTGCTGATGCAGATGCAACCATATAGATGACTATAGGTAAGATAAGGAATCTGCGGGCCATATCGTTTCCAATATCATTCCCATTTTGCACACAGCAGGAGTAAATTTTGAACTTAGGAATTTATTCGGAACATTGCTGAGATTTCTGCAAATGGTGAGGGACCTGATCAGATGTCACATGCTGTGGCGTCTGATCAGGGCCTACACTGTTCGCCAATTTCGCTGCTTTGGGTTCATATATAGCTCAGTTTACGTGAGACGCAAAGTTCTTCAATGGATGGTCAGGTAGTTTTTCTCTGGGTAGGCCTACTCCAGTTTTAATCCATCTCTGATTAACGATCCGGGGGAGCTTACAGGAAAGACAGTTTTCCATCGTCGTCGCGCTTATCGTCGTCGTCCCATTACAAGACTATATCAAAGCGCCAAAGGCACTGAAATGACAGATTCTATGAAAATTATCAAAACACTGTGAAAACTTACAGACAACCTTTCTAAAAAGATCTTAAAATTTAGAAAAGTAGTACTGCAAATTCCATTGTATGATATGTTTGCAGATGTCTATACACCGGTGGTATCATGAAATGCCATTCGATGTTTCAAATTTTTGAAAGAAACTATTTACGTTTTCAAAACCAAACATTAAAATTCAAGTTTTAACAATACTACTGTCAGTTAGTAACATTTTTGTCTGGTCGGTTATGGATACCTCCCCCAAAAAGATACTCTATTTTTTCACAAAGAGATCGGAGGAGAAAGGCTGGTCAGTCCAGTACATGAATTCCATTGGCTTGAAGACATTTTTGAGTAAGAACAGCACTATAAACCCGTGCGTAATCCTGCTGGATTAGATATCCCGGATTCTGAGCGTAAACAAATAAATGGAACCACACGAGGCCGACGCACTTGATTGATGTAACGTCTCGGTGTTCAGTGAACGTCTCAGCCATTATCTTGAATGTTCTTAATGTCGCTAGCTACATGCAATAGCTCGACATACCATTTCGCGTATTCCATCCGATATGTCATGCTCTATTACGCACGCGTCGCCTCGGCATACCTTACACCTATATGTCGAAACATTCCGAAACGACAATCGGCGTGATTCACGCTGAAGTGCGATGTGTCACTGAAACGCATATCACGCGAGGCGCTCTGACGCCAATATACGTGTACGTATTTCATGCACAAACGTAAGTGTTCTTTACTGTGTCGACGTCTTAATTTTGGTCACGACAGGGACGTCTAGCTCTCAAAAGTGCATCGCATAAGGGCGACGAACACTGTCAGTGCTTATTAGACATTTTTCACGAAGACCGAATTAGGACTTCGAAGATCGAGAACGGAGTTTACACGCTGGGATGTTCTCAACGTTACCTTTAGCAATAAGTTATCTGTAATAAAAGGCGTATCTAGCAAAACGAAGAAAGCAGTGTATTTTGCCCAAACTGACAGTTTTGAGTTCACATGAGACGAAGTCTCCACATACTTGCCTAAGGCACAGTCTCCAGAGAACTGAGCAGAGGCAGAGTTTCCACAGGACTCAACTTAAGCCTCACCAGCTAGTCCTGAGGTGAATATTCAGACTCCTCTTCAGGGAACTGACAAAAAGCGGATACTGCAGGGACGTATTATGAGGCATAGTCCGCGGGGGAACTCACCTCAGGCGAAGTCTCTAGGGAACTCCATTACGAAAACACGCCTATTTTAATACACTGCAAATGTTACCGCCGAAAAATGATTTTTTTTTCCAGATGAAAAAAATAGATTGTGGGTACACGTTAGAACCGCCTAGAAATAAGAAAATTATGGTTTACCCCTGTAAACCCCAGTTTTACTTTAGTAAAGTGGGGTTCAATGGGTCAAATTTATATAGGCGTGTTTTCGTGATGTCTAATGGGCGAGGTCTCCATGGAACTTGTGTTTAAATTTAGATTTAATGTCCCCGTTAATTCATTTTGAGATTTAACTTCCTTCCTTCCTTCTTTTTTATTTTGGTTTGGAACTTTTATCCGACATTGAGATGAAATGACATCTCAAGTCCTGTCGTAGGGCTTGTATGCATTGAGCGGTTCAACTCGCACCACTTTGTCTGCAGAAGCAGTGTGCTAAGCGGTTTACCAGTATTCATGTGCCGTCAGTTTCACGTCTGCGCGGAAGCACCATGCAGCCGAATCTATTTCCGACGGGCGAGACCTGTATTCTCCAGGGAACTCCCATTGGTGAAGTCTCGGTGTAAGACGAATGTATCTCCGGAACACGCATATGCAAGGTCTGAAAGCAATGCACATAAGACATTTTTTTATTATTATTTTTAACGTCCCTTTCAAGATTATTTCAAACATTTCGAGCCTATCGTTTAAGTTTAAAGAAAACCGAAGTACTCGGGGGGGGCAACCTGACCTTCCAGGGGGGGGGGGGGGGGCAACCTGACCTTCCGTTAGCGTCAGACATTTGACCTTAGAGAGGCTCGAAGCAACAGCGGTAAGAGGCCTTATGATAAAACTCACAGCAAGCAAAACCTACAGGCATCTTATCTTGGACGAAGTCTCCAGGGACCTCAAAGGAGCGAGGTTTGTATAGGGTACTTTTATTTTGCGGGGTCTCCTGAATAAGTAGCATCAGTATCGGAAGTTACGTGAAAGTAAGTTTCCTTGGAATTCACCTAAGTAGAATCTCAAGGTAACTCGGCTTGTTACGAGCCAGGCGAGCCCCCAATTTCTGTTACGAGCCAGGTGTTGCAGAAAGATAAAGCAAACAAGCCTTTTGGAAAAAAGAAATAACAACATTTATTTACAAACTATTTTTAACCTGTTGAAGTAAGAAAAATAAATGTATTTAGCTCTGTTATGAAATACCATTGCCTTGACCCTACAGAATGCACAGTCCTAAATGAAAACAATCAAACACAGAATTCAGAAGTAAATTTTCTGACAAAACCCAAACTGACCCAAAGAAAAAAAATCCAGCTCTTTTTATACACTCGCAGAATTCTGTGGACCATTCCTGAGGGCTGTGGCGTAAGATTAGGTAATGTTCTAAAAAATAATGTAAATCTGAACTTTCTAGATGATGCCATTGTCTTTCCTCTTGTCAAAAAGTTATTTTCCAACTGAAATTAGTCTGTGACTCATTTTTCAGATTGTCCTTTAATAAGTAGGTAATTAATCTCACTTGAATTCGCCAGCGAACTGAAATGAAGCAGAATCTGAAGAGAACTCGCCTGAACGTTTTACAATGGAACTTACCTGATGTGAAAACAAACAAACATGAACCTAGGTCTCTTTGACCTATTTTTCGTTTATTTCAGTTATGCTGACTCAACAATAATACCTCTCTGTGACAACACTATCAATAAAGAGAGAGAGAGAGAGAGAGAGAGAGAGAGAGAGAGAGAGAGAGAGAAAAGAAAAAATAGAAAGAATGGAATGGAATTTGGAGACGTTGATTCCAATTTTGTCGGATTTTTTACCCGACATTGAGATGAAATGACTTCTCAAGCCCTGCCACCCAAATGAACCAATAGGGTTATAGGCATCACCGGTCCGACTCGCACCTCTTTTCCCGGGCAGGCTTAGAACCTCTTAGCAGTTTACAAGTACCCATGTGCGGTCGATTTCAGCTCTGCGTGGAAGCATTATGTAGCCCAATCCATTTCTTCAAGCCCCGATGGGCGGGGGCCAAAATGGAATGAAGCAGTCGAATGTATACATGTTTTACACGGCGGTGGAAAATCCATTTTCTATCGTGCAATAAACCAGTGTATCATATTTGCAACATAATTCCATTATTATTTGCTGAGTTTTACTAACATTCTTCGGTCGCCGGCTGACTTTGATTCACTATGAAAGGAAGCATATTCTCTCCTTTATGATTTCGATCCTAGAAAACAAACAGCATAGACAAATCACAGTAAAAGTGCTGACAGCGAAGATTCTGAACATATTATGATGATTAGTATACTGATCTTTCATCTTGTCGACCGGACATGTCACCATTACGAAATACACCTATGCAAATATAGCGTAAATTTTAACACCCAAAACCCGAACGTGTTCAGATGCAAAATTTCAATGTTTTCCATATTTTGGCGCAAAACACAAACTGTGAGTACTTTTTATAAACCGCCTCGATTAAGCGGTTCTAACGTGTACCTTCAACAGAAAAAAAAAGAAAAATAAGGTTTTACTCACTTAAACCCCAAGTTTATATTTTCTTGTAACCTGGGAACATTTATCTCATTGCTGAGTTTTGAACATATTTGAGAGTCACTGGGGACACTTGTTTGTCTAAACAATAACCCTTACGATGCCAGTCACAATAATTGCCGTGTGCTCTGTCGTGCGCTGGTTACTTGTCGGGTTGACGATCGGCTCCTTATTAGGAAAATAATCTTGAACGGGCCGTAGAAATAATAATAATAATAAAAATCGTCAGTGACTTTTATTTAGCTGGATACGCATTTTAGATATAGGAACAAATAACGTTGAGATGATCCCAGCTGATAAAGTCCATTTCCATCTCCTACGTCCTTTCTCCGTCCTAGTGAAAAATGTCTATTAGTCGGTAGTTGAAACCTTTGTTTATCTACAGGTACAGTGTATCAGATGTCGGCGGAAATCCACTTCGCATATGCGTCTGTCGGATGAATAGATCTTGACGTACTGACGTCGGTCTTCCGCTACGTCGACGTCCAATAGCGTCTTTTGTTGATAGTAAGATGTCGCTCCAACAGACAAATAGATCACACACACGTGGCACCCAAAATCAGAGTCAACGCCATCCGCTTTCCGACCAGCTTCTAACTGTCCATTAGAAGCCTCCGTGGTGTAGTGGTTATGCTACTCGCCTTGTGAACCAGGGATCGCAGGATCGATCCCGGACTTCTCCAGACTTTCGGATGTGTCTTTAAACCGAGGTATCGTCTCCGTATGACCTTAGCTGTTGGTGGGACGTAAAACTCAAACACTCACTCACTCACTCACTCTAACTGTCCAGGGTTTAATGAAAAATGTTGCAATACGTTCTCACTTGAGGCTTTTTGAGAACAAGATACAATTTCTTCTTTTCTAGGCACAACCTTACATCACACATCAAAAGTTTGATCCTGAACATGTGGTTTCTATCAGTGAAGGTGGTGCACAGGATCATTGGCCCCCGCCCGTCGGGGCTTAAAGAAATAGATGGGCTGCATGATGCTTCCACGCAAAGCTGAAACCGACCCGCACACGAGTACTGGTAAACTGCTTAGAGGATCTAAGCCTGCCCAGGCAAAGAGGTGCGAATCGGACCGTCCATGCATATATACCCTATTGGTTTCATTGGGCGGCAGGGCTTGATATGTCAATTCATCTCAGGGTCGGGTAAAAGTCCCACAAAATTGGAAGCAACGTCTCAAAATGACCTATACAGTGTTGACGGGGACGTTAAACCTCAAATAAAAAAAAAAAACAAAAAAAAAAACACAGGATCATGGCCGGATGGTAACCATACGTCACGGTTGATTGATTTAACCTTTTAGCTTGAGGGCATGGTGCCTAAGCGTGTTGTAATCATGCAATCGTTTGGTTTCAAAATCAAAGCACCGAAAGTGTTAGTGGGATGTAGGTTGGGGTAAAAGTCCTGGGCTGAGATTAAACTGTTTAACTCTGAAATTCCAAACAAATAGTGAAGATTTTGATAAGAAGCGCGTTCTGCAGCGTCCGAACTTGGTTTACACTGTTTGCCAAGCTCACCCTATGATTCCAGGATGACCCTCTTCAGTCTTATGGAATACCCTGATCTCACTGCGGCTATTTTCTGCAAGAAAAAGGTTATTCTGAGAAGTCAGTGATAGTCACGTAGACGTTAGCGCTGAATCGCTTTTTTTTTATTAGTAACTTCGAGTCAAACGCCAAACAATCAACCCAAACATAGCCGGGTCGTTTGTCAGTCTTGGGTACATGTAAGTGTCATCTGTAAAATCTGCACTTGAATAAAATGTTCGATCTGGCAAACAATGTAGACTAAGGTCAAACGCCACACAATACGGTGCTGATCTTGTTCTATATTTTTTGCATCAGTTACTAACATCCGTTAAGTTAAAACGGATCAGTCCAAGTCCTCGTTCATGACCAGCCTGCATTTAGAGACAATCGGCATGAGTGTTGTCAGTGCTTTGATTTATTCACTGCATTGAGTTTCTGGAGTGTACTCTTCCATCACTGAAGTTGGGCTCGTCCATTCTGCTAAATATGGCACCTAGAATTATATCACAGGACCTACACTGTTTGCATAGGTATCTGTACCAGCCTTTCTCGCAAAGTCTGATATACACCTAGTTGTAACTGACCTAGACTTGACCTCGAATGTCGGAAAACCCATTAATATTCTAGTCTGCAGCTGAACGGCTGGTCTTTAAGCATTAAATATTGACAGCACTGTTAGAAAACAGTGTAAAACCTGAGCAGACGTCTGAGCAGGTGCCGCATTGATCTAGGTATACAGTCTCGCATGATGCAGCTGATTCATGAATGAATATGAAATGCTGAATCTATTCTCTGAAAGGTAAGATAAAATCGCCAAGTCGTCTGCATCAAAAGTTTGTATTGCGATTATAGGATGTACAATTTTAATATCTGCGCCTAACCGGACTACATTTTTGTGCGGACTCATATTTCTCTGGCGGTCAAAGCCGGAAGAAAGTCGTAAGAAAGCCGGAACTACTTTACAACACGCAGGATAGCTAGAGATGACAGATTGAATCTGTCATTAAAAAACTGTAAATTTGCCATAGCAAACAAACTAATGATCCGATTTTCATGTATAAAAACAATACCCCCCCCCACCCCACCCCCACCCACCCCCTTGGATTCTAAAGATGAAAATTTAGCTAAATCGGCCGAGTGGCTTCAGAGGCTCCAATGGAGTTGTTTGGATCTTCGAATCCTTTGGCTCAGATGAGCGATATAAGACCATTAAGAATCTCTTGTTCTTAGCTCACCTGAGCCGAAGGCTTCAGGGGTGCACCGTCCATCGACGTCGTCGTCATCCGTCAGTCCATAAGTTCTTCAAACAACATCTCCTTCTGAACCATTCATTGGATTATGACCAAACTTGACAGACATAATCCCTAGTTGGTCCTCCTTCAAAGTTGTTTAAATGGTTCCTGTTAATTGCACATCTAGGCCACAGGTGCTAAAAATAGAATTTCTACCTGAAAAAGTAAAAAAAACCGCAAGGCCCAGGTCTTTGATATATGGTATGTAGCTTCACCTAGTGGAACTCTACCAAGATTGTTCAAATTATAGACCTGGTGCCAAGACCACTTGTTTTAAATAGATTTACTGCGGAAAAAAACTTTAAACATCTTTTCTGAAACAAGAAGGCCCAGGTCTTTGATATTTGGTTATATAACTTTATCTAGTGGACCAATACCAAGAGTGTTCAAATTATAGCCCTGGGGACCCCGCTCAAGTGCACATTTGTTTTACATAGACCCATAAGGGAAAGCCTTAAAAATCTTCTTATTTAAAACCAGAAGGCCCAGGTCTTTTGATATTTGGTTTGTTGCTTCATCTATGTACCTCTACCATGTCTCCCAAGATTGTTCAAATTATAGCAATGGAGACAAACATGGCTCCGCCCTGGGATCCACATCTTTTACAAGACTTCAAAGGGAAAAACCTTTAAAATCTACCTGTCTGAAACCAGAAGGCCCAGGTCTCTGATATTTTGTAGAAGCTTCATCTAGTGGGCATTTACCAAGATTATTCAAATTATAGCCCTGGGTCCGAAAATGCCGCCCCTACCCCGGGCCCACTTGTTTTACATATATAAGTGAAAACTATTTAAGACTCTTCTCGTCGGAAACCAGAAGGCCCAGGTCTTTGATATTTGTTATGCAGCTTCACCTAGTGGAAGTCTACCGCGATTGTTCAAATTATATCCCTGGGGACAAAATGGCCCCGCCTCCTGGCCCATTTGCTTACTGTGAAGGAAAGACCTTTAAATATTTTCTTGTCTGATCTTGCCTGATCTTGTCTGAATCCAGAAGGACCAAACCTTTGCTAGTGGATATGCAGCTTAATCTAGTGGACCTCTACCAAGTTTGTTCAAATTGTAGCTCGGGGGACAAAAATGACTCCGCCCCGGGACCAACTTGCTTTACAGGGACTAATAAAGGGAAAACCTTAGCATATTGTCTGAAACCAGAAGGCCCAGGTATTTGTCTCTTTGAAATTTGGTTAGCAGCTTCGTCTTAGGGACCTCTATGAAGATTTTTCAAATTATAGCCCGGGGCGAAAAATTACGATAATAGCTTGGTCGCGAATATGAGTCATATCGGAAGAAAGACTAGGCCGCTAGGTCATATTTCTTTAAACCCTTGTTAACCCT
Source organism: Lucinisca nassula (assembly GCA_963580285.1). Lineage (NCBI taxonomy): Eukaryota > Metazoa > Mollusca > Bivalvia > Lucinida > Lucinidae > Lucinisca > Lucinisca nassula. Next base: position 201,397 of record CAUZLF010000760.1, on the reverse strand, counting down.
TTACTATGCCACAGTGTCATTCTGCGTGGCATTAACCAAATGTCCGTCGTGATGATGTTTCAGTCCAGCTCAAATATTGACTAAGCGGAGTAAACAACTAGGTCAAATGCCTTTAATTTATAGTGACCACAGATTTGCTTCACTCTTCGTGAAGTTTATCAGAATGTATGAAATCTCTTTCAGGTTCGAGTATACAGTGTCGAGTCAAAAACTAGACAACTTAGTCAAATGTGTTTATTGCCTTGTTCACTGTCTACAGATATAACTTATTTGCTTCTGTCTTAATGAAACATGACCAGAACGTTTGTCTTCATGATAACGCGATAGCTTTTGACGTCCCTAATTTGAAATTTGTCATATCGAGTCAAAATTAGGTCTTATCGTCTATCTGGGCACACCAGAATCTGTTCTCGTCCCCGCCTATCGGGGCTTGAAGAAATAGATTACGCTGCACGGTGCTTCCACACAGAACTGTAACTGACCACACATGAGTACTAGTAAACCGCTTAGAAGGACTAAGCCTGCGGAAGTAGAATGGTGAGAGTCAGACCGCCCAATGCATATAAGCTGTTTTGTTTCATTGGGCGACAGGGCCTGAGAAGTCATTTCATCTCAATGTCGAGTAAAAGTCCCACAAAATTGGAAGCAACGTCTCCAAAATGACGTAAATAGTGTTGTCGGGGACGTTAAACCTCAATTCAATCAAAACAAAACCAGAGTCCCTTAATGACTCAGGTGAGCCATTAAGAACCATCTTGGTCTTCTTGTTCGTATATCTCTGTATGGAGGGGGCACCATGTTAAACTTGGCTTGGCTTATGGCTCAATCATTTAACATCGCACTTTTAGTATTTCAGTTTGAAGATTATATTTGTGTCTATAAAAATACATTTAAAAATTAGAATAAAAAAAAACCCAAAAAACATGCACTTTCAACAATGCACGATTGGAAAATGTAATCGACGCCAAAGAATGTTAAAATACATAATTAATTTGTCTGGAGGTTTTGAACTGACCTTTTGTTTGTTTGATTGAAAGTTTAACGCCCCCGTCAACACTGTAAATGTCATTTTGGAGACGTTGCTCCCAATTTTGTGGAACTTTTACCCGACATTGAGATGAAATGACATCTCAAGCCTTGCTGCACAATGATGACCTAGTAGCCAATGTAACGATTTTTAGCATTTAAAAACAAACAAAAAAAGAATATAATGAATATACATAGATTTAGCCCTCTAATACAAAAATATATTTCTTCAGATTTACATGCTGCAGCTCGCTGTAACACGTTAAAGCCGCACTCGTCAGCTGGCAGAAAAAGGGAAATGTTCTGTATATATTGGGCTTTAGGGATAACGAGATGCGTGGGAAGCAAACACTCTACTAGTTAGTAGCATAGACGGGTGTCCGATAAGAGAAAATTTTACTTTGACACTTTGCAGAATAAGTCCATTGTCAATGATGGTGGTCGACAGGTGGATTTTACGTAGGTTGTGGGGAAAAGAGTATGAAGACATATAACAACCGAACCTGCTTCCCGGCACTGGCTTGTGCCTATGAAAAGGTAATTGTAGATGTTCCTTATAGAACTGTTTGCACACTCTTAAAGCCACTTCCTTAGAACTAGAAGTTGTTCATTGTCGTCTTTTAGCCTACCTGTCACGTAGGGACAAGGTGAGCTTTTGGGACCACATTACGTCCGCCATCCGCCATGCATCTGTGCGTCTGTAAACAATTTTTTCAAACAATATCTTCTAAACCACTGATCAGATTTTGACATAATGTCACAGGAATGATCCTTTGATGGTCCCCTTTCACAGTTGTTCAAACGGTTCCGGTCCGTGGCACATCAAGGTCACAGGAGCCAAAAATAGATTTTTTTCCTGAAACCATAAATACTTCTACCCTGAAATCGCAATGCCCAGGTCTGTGGTAATTGCTTTGAACCTTCATCTAGTGGACCTTAACCGCGATTGTTTAAATTATAGCCCTGGGGCCAAACATCACACCGCCCCTGGACCCACCTGTTTTAAATAGACTTACAGGGGTAACCTTTAAACATCTTGACTGAAACAAGAAGGCCGAGGTCTTTGACATTTGACATGCAGTTTCAAGTAGAGCCTGGGGCCAAAAATGGCCCACCAGTTTCAAATAGACTAAGATTTGGAAGAGGTTTAAAATCCCCTTGTCTGAGAAGGCCCCAAGTCATTGATATTTAGTTTGAAGATTCATCTTGTGGCCCGCTGCTAAGATTGTTCAAATTAAAGCACTGGTGCCAATCTCCGCCTTGTGCACTAGAAACTTACCCTCAATGTGTGCCCATATAGTGAAATGCATCAGCTGTGTATAACTAATATGGGAACCACCGACTCATAAGTCTAGCTTCTGATTCCAACCCTTCTCCAAGCCACGCCCGGTTGTCACCATGAGGCATTGTTAGCATAAGCACTTCATCTCTCCATGGCGTATTAGGATCTGACCCTCAATGTCCACAAGGTGCCGAGACATTGGCATACATGTCAGCTCTGTATTGCTAAAGGGAATCTCATAAGTCTAGCTTCTGATGCTACCTCTGTTAGTCCCGCCCGCCCCGCCCCTACCCCACCCAACCCCAACCCTTGTCACCATGTGACATTGTAAGTAAAGTAGAAGTAAAAAGATCAGGAATCGATAGGATTAACTTACTCCACCCTTCAAAGACACCAAAGGGGGAAAAACACAAACATTAAGCGACCAGACCATAACGGAAACCTAAACGAAGGAAGGCCATAAGGACAGTTACTTTCCCAATAAATGGCCATATGGCCACCCAAAATAAAAGACACAAGTGATACACACAGTAAGTAACAAACAACAACATAAATAAACCGCCACAGAAGAACCGCTTTGGAACGGTCAGTGGAAAGATTTCCCCTGGGGGGCTTAAATCGATTTTACGTGGCCACAATCCTCGCCCTTACTTCCGTCGCGATTTAGACAAATAATTTGTTCAGTCCGCATGAAGGCCTCCTAACTCATCAGTGCAACATCTCCGTGAACACAAAAAATCAAAGAACCACAAAGGCGAGACAACGGTGAGGACTCGACAGCAAGAAACCACTGAAATGCTGGAGCAAAAGAAAACCAACAGTTAGACTCCGATGGGCCCAACCAAGGACAGTGCATCGGGCACCAACCAACATTACCAAGAATTAGATCTCACTAATTCGCAATAAGCCTTTACGTTGGAGCCGTCATAGAATCTGAGGCCTGACCCACCGGCGTGCAATTAAAGAGGGAAGCAAAGTTGCCAACCGTGATTGGGTTAACTACCATGCATGCAGTCTGTCGTACCCAATCTTTTTATATTGAAGAATGAAACTTAAGACTGAGCCAGTTTGTCGCCTTCTGGTGCATTAGAATCTGACTCTGACTGTCCAAACGGTTCCAGATAGAGACATTCAAGTCAGATCTGTGTTAACAAAGCGAACCACCGCCTCATCTTATGCCAATCCCCCACCCCACCTTTGTCACCACGGGCATTGTCAGTTACACTGAGCAACTGTCGGCTCTGCATTGTCAAAGGAAACTTTTGAAAGCCTTCATCCCCTGAAAGAAAACAATTAAGAAGGCATGTTACATAGGTGACCCTCAGACAAAAATGTCAAAATTGATTTCCTCCACTGAACGTGATTGCCACAAAAACTAAAAAACAAACTTTTAAAATGACTTCTACTCCTGAAGAGGTAGATTGATTTTGAAAACATTTCACAGAAATGCTGCTTGGGTCACTGTCAAATAAAAAGGCTCAAACCGCTCACTCCATTTTATGTTACCTACCATGTTTCTGTACAGTAAGGATCAGGTGAACGATCCAGGGCCATTTTGGCCCTCTTGCAATGTCTTGTTTTCAACAATGTCAATTAGGCCGTCCAGATGAAGTCACGGCTATTTACATTGAACTTTGCCTACTGCTGGTACCCAACTTTGATTCAACGTTAAAACAAAGTTCGTAACGTAGGTTTCACGTTGATTCAGCACTGAATCAACTTATTGCTGGAAGCTGTTTCTCAGTTGACTGACTGTGATTTTTATCTCACCAGAGCCAAATGATCCGGGGGAGCTTATAGGATATGCAGTTGTCCGTTGTCGTCATATGTCGTATATCTGGTGTCGTCTGGCGTCAACACTCTCATGAAACCACTGAGCCGATTGGGCCCAAATTTAATCTGTAGCAGCCTTCGGCTGGGTGGGTGTAGTTTTTGTATGAAAATCAGCTGTATAAGTTTCCAAAGACTTATAATGGGGAACATTAAAAATGTCATTTACTGACAAGCGTCTGCAGATATTTTGACAAAATTTTCATAGAAATGTCCCTTTGACAATATTCTATCTGTCATATGATTTAAGGCCTACTGCTCATATTTATTGCTTGCCATGAAAACCAAAATGCCCCCCCCCCCCCCAAAAAAAAAAAACAATAAGAAAAATTAAACAAAATCACCTCCTCAGAAACCATATTCTTTATGAGGCTGAGACTTCGTGCAGATATCATCTTATTAGCCTTTGCAGGTTTTGTGTTGTTTATTTTTATTAAATTCGATTCTTTAGTTCGGTTGCTATGACATCTTAAGAATTTCCATAGACATACAATGGGAAAACTTGAAAAATGGTACTTTCTGCCGAGCCTTTGCGGATATTTTGATAAAACTTTCATAGAAATGTTCCTTTAGCAATCTTCTATCTTTTTATGATAAACGGCTTATTAGTTTGGATACTATGGCAACTCGTAGTGTCCATAGACTTACAATTAGGAAAATTGCAAAAATGGCATATACTGCCAGTTCATTGCAGATATTTTGACAAAACATTTATAGCAAGTTCCTTGAAGCAATATGTTTTTGTGCAACTGCTGGTTTTGCACTAGCGGTTCAAAATTCAAAACCACTGACCCAAAACGTCCCCTGGGGACATGCAAAAATCCGCCAAAATTTTGTTTCGAAGCCCCCCCCCCACACAAAAAAAAAAAAAAAAAAAAAATGGGCGTGACAGGGCCATGACCCAGCTCCATCACATTATAAAAGGCCAAATCATCAATCAGAAAACTTTAAGACCCCTTCCTCTAAACTATATACATGTATATTCGTGTCCCTAATAATAAGATGCATACAGACACGCCACTCGGGGGCACCGAGGGTGCCCCGGGGCTACCCCCCCCCCCCCCTCCACACACAAACTCACTACAATAAAGACCTCATATCTCAAAACCCATTCAAATCCCCACCCCTAGAACTTTATAAACTCTTGTTTCTTATTGTAAGAGACATTCAGTGGCACCAATCTGGGCGTCCCCCACCCCGGGATGCACTGGGGTTATGCCTCATCCCTCCACTTCATAAAAGGCCACATTTCTGAGAAACTCTTCAGACCCTCACCCCTAAACCTTATAATATCATGTTACTAATGATAAGATGCATTCAGTGACACCAACCTTCAGGTCCCCTTGGGTGACCCTGGCGATGCCCAAACCTCTACTTCTTAAAATGTCATGTGTCTCAGAAACCGTTCAATTCCCAACCCCTAAACCATCATATACTCATGTTCATAATAACAAGACATTCTGTCACACCACCCTTGTGGTCTTCCGGATTGTTCTGTAGCAATGCGCCACCCTTCCAGTTCATAAAAGGCCATATATCTCAGAAACAATTTACATCCCAATTCTTGATCTTTTTTTGTTTTGGGGTGGGGGCGGGGCCCTTTAAAGATTATTCAACTTATATCGAGCCGATTGTTTATCAGATGTGGAGGAAAACCGGAGTACCTGGAGAAAAACTACCTTCCGTTGCAGAAGTTGGCGTCTCACATGTGAGCCGAGCAAGGTTCGAACCACAACGGTGTGAGACCTAATGGTTAAGAGTCAGCGCTCTTACGCACTAGGCCACGGATGCTCGTCAGCCCTTAATCATATCCTTGTTCCTCATGATAAGACACATTCCGGCGGACCAACTTGAGGGTCCCCGCGGGTCCACAGGAGCTATTCATCAACCCTTCACTTCATTAAAAGGCCTCATACCTCCAGAACCATCAAGGTTCCCACCCCTGAACCATATATATTCTTTGTCCTAATGATAAGACCTATTCAGTGAAAAAAATATTGAGCCCCGAGTTCCACCGAGCCATGTCCAAACCCCTCCACTGCTAAAATGGCCTAATGTCTCAGGAATCATACATATCCCCGCCCCTGAACCATATAATGGCAAATCAATTAATAAGGGCTCCCTTGGGTCCATCCCCAACCCATCCACTTCATAAAACGCCTACTATTTCAGATATTGAGTCCACATAGGTGGTCATTTGAGTTTGGGGGTTCGTTTTGGGGACTTAATAATCGGTCGGTAGCTGCTAATATTCCGTGCCCACCTAAGCTGTGGTGAGTATTGTGGCACAGGGGCCTCTTGTTTTAATTCATTCCACCTTTTACATAATATAAGAAGTGCATCAGTATTACTTAGTACATACTTACATCTACTAGCACAGGCATGTCAATATGAATGCTTCACACAGATTTGGTTAACGTACCACAAGTCATCCTTATTCTACTTACATATATTTCATGTCTGATTGACAATGCAAAAACGATGCATCGCTTCATTTCTGACGCGCTGCTACAACAACAGCTATGAAACAATAACTGGTATGATTCTCCATTTTAAAGATTACGACAACGTAACACCAATCACATTGTCAGCACAATACTATACTAAATAGAAATTAATTTTCTTTTACAGCTGCTCATGAAAGTATGAACGCTGTGGGTCGACTGCAAAGTAAATGAACCCGGAAGGGGTTCATGTGAAATTAGCTAGCCACCCACTGTCGTGCATACTATCATGAACAGCATAAAAATAAGTTTATTTCTTATTAGCTCACCTGAGCCGAATGCTCATGTGAGGTAATAGTATTCCAATGCTCCGTTGTCCGTCTTCCGTTCACATTTTCAAATAAGTATATCTTCAAAGTCAGTGGGCCAATCATGATTAAATTCCACACGAAGCATTGTCAGGTAGGTGGAAAGAACGCCTATTGTTTGGTGGCAGATCAGATGGAAACTCTTGTTGCCATGGCAACATATAGCTCACATAGACTCACAATGGGAAAAAACTTAAAACAATCTGTTTCTCTGAAACCACAAGGCCCAGAGCTTAGATATTTAGTATGTAGCAACGTCAAGTGGTCCCTTACATTAGTACTGCCAAGCATGCCCCAGGGATCTAATTTGACAACGCCCTAGGACTCCTTAGCTTCCACAGACTTACAACAGGGAACAGGGCTTCAAAAATATTCTTCTCCGAAAGCATAAAGCTCATAGCTTAGATATTTAGTATGTAGCAACGTAATATGATCCCCTACATAAATCCTGCAAATAATGCCCGGGGGTACAAATTAGCCACGCCCCGGGGCTCATAAGCTCCCATTGACTTACCAAGGGAACAACTTAAAAATCTTCTTCTCTGAAACCACAAGGCACAGAGCTTAAATGTTTACTAAGTAGAAATGTCAAGTGGTCCCCTACATTAATCCTGCCAATCATGCCTCTGGGGTCTAAATTGGCCAGGCCCCGGGGCTCCTTAGCTTACAAAGACTTATAATGGAAAAAAGGCTTCAAAAATCTTCTTTTCCGAAACCATATAGCCCATAACTAAGATATTTAGTAGGTTGCAAAGTAATACGGTCCCCTACAGAAATCCTGCCAATCATGTTCCTGGGGTCTAAATTGGCCAGGTCCCGGGCTCCTTTGTTTTCATAGACTTCTGATGGAAAAAAGCTTCAGAAATCTTCTTCTCCGAAACCATAAGGCCCATAGCTATGATATTTAGTAAATAGTTTAGATGCAAAGTAATACGGTCCCCTAAATAAATCCTGCCGATCGTATGCCTGGGGTCTGGATTTTCCACGCCCCGGGACTCATGGAAAAAATTGGAAAACAACTTAAACATCTTCTTCTCTGAAACTACAAGGCCCAAATCTTAGATATTTAGTATGTAGCAATGTCAAGTGGTGCCCTACATAAATCCTGCCAGTCATGTCCCTGGGGTCCAAACTGGCCACACCCCGGGGCACCTTAGCTCCCATAGACTTACGATAAAGAAAAAGCTTAAAAAACTTCTCTGAAACCATAAAGCCCATAGCTTAGATATTTAGTATGTACCAGCGTGAAACGGTCACCTACATAAATCCTGCGAAACTTGCCTCTGGAGTCAAAATTGGCCACTCCCTGGAGTTCATAAGCTCCGTAGATAAACAATGGGAAAAACTTAAATCAAAGTATTGAAAGTACTGAGGAAAGTTGATTTATGAGGTATATTCACCATGATAAAATGGTAGTGATAGATTAAACAGTTCTCTAAGTATCATTTTGACAAGGTTGAAAAAGGAGTTTAACAAGGTTCGACTAAGAAAAAAAAATCCTGTTGCTTGTTATTGTCCTCGTGACAGTCACTGACCATCTGACTGGCGCCGACGACCCTGAACAAAATCCAGGTATTGGTTATTGATAGCACCCCTAAGATGTCTGAGCGGAACGTCAGAAGAAATTTCTGGACTGTGCTTGTTTGTTTGTTTGTATGTTTGCTTGCTTGTTTTGAGGTTTAACATCCCCGTCAACACTGACTAGGTCATTTAGAGACGTTGCTTCCAATTTTGTGAGACTTTTACCCAACACTAAAATGAAATGACATAATTATCAAGCCTGTCGCGCAATGAAACCAAATAGGCTTGTGGCATGGACGGTCCGATTCGCACCACTTTGCCTGGGCAGGCTTAGATCCTCTAAGCGGTTTGCCAGTACTCATGTGCGGTAGATTTCAGCTCGGCGTGGAAGTATCTTGCAGTCCGTCTATTTCTTCAAGCCCTGATGGGCGGGGGCGGTAGGCTGTGCTCGTGCATTTGGCCATTGGCAAACAGAACCGTCATAATCAGACGCCATATAATGCGGTGTCCGATCAGATCTAATGTACCTGCTTAAACGAACAGTCCGATTCTGAGTTCATGACTATTCTCCAAACTTTCATTCAGAGACGATCGATCCATCAGTTCTCTCAGCACTTTGATTAATTGAGTATTTATGCAAATACGCTGTTTATCGGGAGCACTGGACGGGAGTGAACTTTAAAATCTATTGCTTTCTTTCGGCGAGTCATGGGTCTCCAAAAATGAAGTGTACATTGCTTTCGGAGACGTTACAGCAGAGCCCTTTAATTTCTACATTTTAAACAGTGGAGACGCTTCGACTTACATGTAGATTCGTCTTCCCAAGTGTCTATAAAAAACATATGCACCCAAAAATGCAAAGCTTCCTTTTATAACACTGAAGGGTCTGATTCGAGGTCACAGAATGAGGTGTCTGATCAGTGGCTTCTGAATTTGCTTAACCAATATATGACAATGGAATCTTCCAACAAATAAGTTCGGAACAGGCTTGTCAGATTTGTTTTCTTAAAGGTAGGTTTTGCAAGAATATATGTTTTCTTAGCAATCAATGCAGACTCACATCAGACGCAGCACAACTTGGCGTCTGATCTGAGTCTGCATTGATTGCTAAAAAAACATATATTCTTGCAAAACCTACCTTTAAGAAAACAAATCTGACAATCCTGTTCCGACTCAGATCAGACGCCAAGTTGTGCTGCGTCTGATCTGGGCCTACAATACTTATATGCCATAAAAAGTGACGCTAGTTATACACGGGCTAATGTCCAGTTCGGAAACCGAGGGGTGAAAAGGAAGGAACACCTGTGGAATCAAGTACGCCTTGATGTAAAAGGATACACCGAGTATCAAAGCTGGAAAAGTCCAGTTCGGTAACTGAGGGGTGAAAGGGAAGGAACACCTGTGGAATCAAGTCCGCCTTCAGCGCAAATGTTAAGAAATCAATGCGCTGGAAAAGGAAATGAGGCAAGTGCTTAATTTGGACTATTTTATGCAGCGAACGAACAGCGGAAGTGTAGTAACGCGGTCCAGTACCGGAAGTAGAAATGCAATGACATATAAACTTGATACAAAGTAGAAGTAAAACAAAGATCAGGAATTGATACAATTAACTTACTCCATCCATAAAAGACACCAAAGGGAAAGAAATACAAACATTAAGCGACCAGACCATAATCATAATCAACTTTCAAAAATCTTCTTCAAAAGGCCCAAAGCTTGGATATTTAGTACGTAGCAGCGTCAAATGGTCCCCTACATAAATCCTTCCAATCATGCCCCTAGTGTCCAAATTAGCCAGGCCCCGGGGCTCCTTAGCTCCCTGTACTTATAATGGAAAAACGCCATAAAACTTCTTTTCTGAAACCATTACATTAAGCCCATAGCTTAGATTTATTATGTTCTAACGTGAAATGGTTACCTTCATAAATCTTGCCAACCATGCCTCTGTGGTCAGAATTGGCCACGCCCCTGGGCTCATTAGCTCCCATAGACTAATAATGGATAAAAACTTTAAAAATCTTCTTCTCTGAATCCAAAATGCCCAAAACTGGGGGTCCAAATTAACTCACGGCGGGTCTCCTTAGCTACCATAGACTTATAATGAAAACAAAAAAGTTAAAAAAATGTTCTTCTCTGAAACCATAAAGCCCATAGCTTAGATATTTTGTATGATGCAACGTAAAGTGACCATCTACATAAATCCTGTCAACCATGCGGCAGGGGTCAAAATTAGCTCCTATAGACTTATAATGGAAAAAAAACTTAAAAAAAAATCTTGTCTGAAACCATTCGTCTCTGAGCCTTGATATCTCATATGTTACAATGCTATGTGTTGTCCTATATAAATCCTGCCAAGTTTGTAACTACAAGACTATAATAATAAAGCAAATAAATTTTGATCTTCTTTTTTCTGAAACCATAAGGCCCAGACCTTAGATGTTCAGTATGTATAACATTGAGTGGTCACCTACATTAATCCTACCAACCAGGCCCCTAGGGTCGAAATTGACTAAACCATGGGACCTTTTAACTCCTATTGAGGCCTCTGTGGTGTTATGGTTATGCTACCCGCCTGATAAACCAGGGATCACAGGATAGACCGCAGGCTTCTCGAAACTTCCAGATGAGTCTTTAAACTGAGGTCCTGTTTCTGTACCACCTTAGCTGTTGGTGGAACGTAAAACTAAAACACACTCAATCATTAGTTCCTGTAGACTAATAATACAAAAAAAAACTTAAGAAATCTCCTGAGAGATTAGACATTTAGTATTGTTGCAACATCAATCGGTCACCAGCAATGGCTATGGCGTCTAAATTGGCCCTATCCGTTGGCTCATTATCTCCCACGGAAGACCTTCGAATAAAATCTTCTGCTCTGAAACCATGAGGCAAACAGCTTACTAAAATGTTCCTATGTGAGCGGTTAGGCTCATTGAGCCTCTTGTATTTATGTTCTTTGCTCCTCATCACTGGGCGCAAAAATGTTTGTACGGCAAACCTTTAAAGCTGAAAAATAACACGCTGTTTTTCTACGAAAAGATAAAATGCGTTGACGCCGCTAACGCTCAACCAGATTATAGAGAACCATGGTTTGTACTGAGGTCATATGATGTCACTGAAAATCATGTGACACAATGCGTTCATGGAAGTACGAAGTGCATTGTTTTCTATAGGTTTACATTAGGCTTTACACTGGAAATGTAAATATTAATATATATTTTTATGGAAATCAAATAATCTCAATCATGTTAAGTAGTCCTTTAATATACTTATGCATGTATAAATGTAATTCAATCTGCTCAAGCTAGAGTCTATAGTGTAGGTTAATATTTTTATATACTAAAAAAGACATACTCGAGTGACTTCTTTTCTTTTTCTAGCCTTATGCAGAATCAACTATGGCATCTTCAAGCTAAGAATGTTAACCAGATGTTAATACTAAATGCGACGTTGGCGTCCAGATGAACTATTTGCCGTACGTGCCGTACTATGGGTTGGAATGGCGTTGATAGCACTTAATACGTGGGCTACAGTGTACACTGACGCGGTTTGGTGTGGCGTCGTTGGGGTGGTAGTGCTTTGAGTTGACATGTGTGACACTATGGACCGTGGCGTGTTGTGGCAGAAGTATGCATCTGCAAACTCATTTTGGTAAATGAGTCCCAATGCGCAACTAGGTGAAACGGAATATGACAGTTTGACAAAACATTAACTTCTTTTTACATGCCGTGACACATTGTTCATTTCATGAATTATTTCTACGACTGATATTATGCACGTCAACAGCCCAATGGTATGGTATCCGCATGTACATAGAGGAGCAGATGGAAATATATTGTTTTGCGTTCGTATGCTATTGACAAGGAACATATGCCTTTTAAAAATCACCATTTAGGAATTCCATTGTATGAAACTAGAGACTGAGGGCATATTCATGAGTTATACTTATGACGCCCCGAATTCCCCCACCCTCCGCCACCACAACGGGTGAGGGAGACATATTGTTTTGGCGCGGATCCCGTTTGCGATGGAATCGGCGCTGGTGTGGTCTGTTTCATCACGAAAACACGCCTATAGAAATTTGACCCCTTAAGCCCCACTTTTATAATGTAAACCTTGGGTTTATAATGTAAACCTTGGGATTACAGAGGTATACCTTATTTTTCTTAATTCTGCTCAAAAACAGAGATTATGGGTACCCACAATCTATGTTATAAGCAGAGATATGAAAAATATCAGGATTTGTATCTGAAAAATTTCTTTTTTGGTGGTAATTTTTTACCAATGCACTTGATTAGGCATGTTGTCGTAATCTCCTTAACCTATAGGTTGATTCTGACTTAACTTGCATGGTTCTATCACTTGGCTAGGGGAAACAGTCATTAGGCTTTAATGGCCTTGGCCTTATTTTCAAGGGCACAGGTCCCCGAAAACCGTCAATTTCGGCCAAAATGGCTCGCCTGCAATCTCTCTCATGAACATATTGATGAATTTTGTCACACTGGGTACAATATATCACTGCAGCATACCTAAGATTTGAATAGGTTTTAATGAGCTTTACCTTATTTTCAAGAAAAGCTGTCAGATTTGGCTCATCCACACCCTGTCTCGTGAATGAGTGTTTGAGTTTTACGTCCCACCAACAGCTAAGGTTATACGGAGACGGGACCTCGGTTTAAAGACTCATCCGAAAGTCTGGAGAAGCCCGGGATCGATCCTGCGATCCCTGGTTTACCAGGCGACTAGCGTAACCACTACACCACAGAGGCTTCTATGTCTCGTGAAGGAATCGATGAAATGTGTTCACACTTTCTACAAATGAATATATCATTGCAACCTACCAAAGATTTGATTAGACTTTGGTGACCTTGGCCTTAATTTAAAGGGCAGTGGCATGGCTTGTCTGCACCTTATCTAATGAACAAATCATTGAAACTTGGTCAAACTAGGAAGCATCCACGGGGATCAATTTGTTATTGTTAATATGCTTGATACTGCATTTGAATTGAGGGCGAGGGTTGAAATTTCATATACTCCGAAGTTACAAACCCACCCCTCTCCGTTGGTTTTGCTGCTGACCGTCTCAAGGTGGTCGTTCGGTTCGCAGTGTCTTATTTGTTAATTGGATTTGTGCTGTTGGTTCATGTTTCGTCTGATGTTTTTGTGTGGGCATCCATCATGTCCATGTCGCTTACATTCTTTAGGTCGCTTGAGATGGCTGCGTTCTTTCATCGAGGCCTTTCCTGAGTGACCTTTTCATACTTGTTTGGTACAATATATCATTGCAGCATACAAAAGAGTAGATTAGATTTTGATGACTTTGACACAATTTTCAACGGCACAGCCTCCTCGCCACCACCCCCAACTCCTCCTCCGAAAAAAAAAAGAAAACCGTGAATTATGGCTTCCCCTGCGCCCTATCATGTATCTCATAAACCGTTCAAGCTTGCATTGCTCAAGCTTGGTATAATTTTTATTGCCACCTACCAAAGATTTGATAAGATTTTGGTGACCCCGATCTTATTTTCAAGTGAACAAGCACCCCCATACCCCGATAAAGTCTGTCAATTTTGGTTTCTTGGCTTCTCTGCGTTCTATCCTGAACATATTGCTGACATTTGGTCAAAATTGGTATAATTGATCATTGCATCCTACAAATAAGGATTACATATTTTACTGACCTTGACTTTTTTCCTAGGTCACAGGCTCTCGAAATTTGTCAATATTGAGCAAATAATGGCTCGTATGCACCCTGTCTCTTAAGAAATGATGAATGTTGGACAAGTTGGTATAATATAGATTCCAACCTAACACAAATTTGATTACATTGTGGTGATCTTGACCTTTTGTAAGGTCATATGCTCCCGAAAACTGTCAGTTTATGCACCTAAGATTTTGGTGACCCACACCTAGATTTTGAGGTCAAATAGGTGTTTAGATTATGTTTATTGTGTTGGGGGCATTGTTTTCCTCTGAAAACATTTTTAGATCCATTTAGTCGTTTGTTCATTGTGCTTGCTTTTGGTCAGATAATTGCTAAGTGGATATTTGTTAAAACATCTTATTCTGACATTTCATTCGAGCATCCACAATCTACATTGTTCAGAAACATAGATTCTACCCAGCGGGCACATGCCGTTAATACAACGCCGCCTCAACGTCGATGCAACCACATGTGTCCGCTGGGTAGGGGTTTGATTTAACCAAATCATGGAGTCAATAAAAACGATCATCAAGTTCTTCACTCAGTTAATATAATTCAGTGTTTTGTATTGTTAACGGTGACAATTCTAACGAACATACATCATAAATGTTTGTTCGTCACTCATTGTAAACTCGTCTATGTTTTCTTTCTTTGAGGCGATTCAAACGAAAATCTATAATTTTGTTCACTCCGTTTAATTTTCTATGCATTCGTAATACACATTCTTGCATTTATGCATCAGTAAGCAGTCAGCGTCAATGACTTATACCTGTTTACAATGGTTTGTTTGTTTGCATTGTGGTTTTTCGTCCCTATCAACATTATTTAGATCATTTTTGAGACATTTTTGTCGAATCTGATGACATTGAAATGAAATGACTTCTCAGGCCCAACAGTCCATAGAAACCGCTTGGGTTAAAGGAGCGGCTCGACTTGCATCGTTTCTCCTGGGCAAGCATAGACCTTGGTGGTTCACCAATACTTTTAGCTCTTCGTGGTGGAAAAACAATGCGGCCCAATCTATTTCTTCAAACCCCGATTAGTGGGGGCTCGTTTACAATGGTAAAGCTTGGACCTGAATGGCCTTGCTTCGGACAGAGATAATGTTTTATTTCTAATGCTTTGTACATGTGCACCAAAATCCTCAGACGTTTCCTATTTCGACGAACTTTTCCCAGTGTACGCAGAAAACAGAATCCTTTTTGCTGTCTTGGGATTGGTCCCCAAAACGCTTATATTATCATGTTTGGGATCGATCCCAAAACTGATATGTTTAACGTGGCAAAAAAAAAAAAAAAAAACATTTTGGGATTGATCCCAAAAAAAACAAAAATTCACCTAATTTATAAATATGTTAATTATTTTCTGGGATTGATCCCAAAATGATAATCTATTTAACATGTAAAAAAGAAATCAGAACAATTTGGGATTGATCCCAAAATTGTTTATATCATTTGCAACTGTGTTGATGTGTTGAGATTTATTTTCGGGATCAATCCCAAAAACACACGAGTGCGTGGGATAATGCCTTTTTTCAGTCTTGGGATTGGTCCCAAAAACGCTTATATTTTCATGTTTGGGATCGATCCCAAAACTGATATATGTAACATGCTAATAAAAAAAAACACATTTTGGGATTGATCCAAAAAAAATCACCTCATTTATAAATCTGTTCAGTAATTATTTTCTGGGATTGATCCCGAAAGGATAATCTACTAATCTATTTAACATGTGAAAAAAAAGAAAACTTTGGGATAGATCCCAAAAATTATTTATATCATTTACAACTGTGATGATGTGTTGAGATTTATTTTCGGGATCAATCCCAAAAACACGAGTGCGTTGGATAATGCCCTAAGATAATGAAAATTAGTCTTGTATATTTGAACTTTGTACATGCTTTTTATGTGTTTGAGAAATTCTGTGCCCAAGATTTTTGAAAGAATGACCAAGAAAATCGTAAAAAATACCGTAAATTATTAGAATATGACCAAAAAAAAGAGGAAATAAATATATTTTCCTCTTTCAAAATATACTTGGTTATATGCGTATTTGCGTAATGGTTATCCGTAAGTCTTGTGACATGGCGCTATGGTGAACCCTCCGTAGTTC
>CAUZLF010000760.1:115947-185087 GCA_963580285.1 Lucinisca nassula | reverse complement strand
GGAAGCAAGGAATACACCACAGAACTGAAAAATATGGAGTGTGCGTGTTTCTGGGCCAGACTAGCTAGTTTCGGCCAATTAGGCCTCATCAGTGACCCTCAAATATTTTCAAAATTCCACAATGGAATCAATGATCCCAAAGAACAAGAAAATATAAACTACACTATGATGTAGGGCTATGACAAAGTTGCTATAACAGTGAGAGTGGGTTTGCGATGAATATGACAAAGTATTTATCATAATACGTTGAGTCTGAGAATGTAATAACGTCATGTAATAAATTCAATAATCCACTTGTGGATTAAAAAGGCGAGTTAGTTAAATACGCCCGTAACGTTACACGTACGGCGTGCGTTTACAAATCGTGAATAATATGCGTTTCAAATGTCGTTGGGGAAAAGGGATAAAATGCTCGGCAAAACCTCGCATTGTATCCCTTTTCCTCAACTCGTTTAATAAATACAATTATATATGAATACTTTTGTAAGATCCTCTATGTAAATGCCATCACGATAACGTGCCAGTGTGATAAGCACTCTTGTAAATCAAAGATTCACAACAGAAAACTGTGATTTTCTTTGGTTAACAGAGGTATACATTAATTAGATTTGTTTTCTGAGAAAACAGATGTCCCTCCACCACAACCCCCTTCAAAACAAGTTTAGTTTAACAGGGGAATAATGGTTAGAAAGCGGGAAGCTTCTTGAGCACTTATATAATTTAGTAATTTTCGGTCGCTTGATCTAAACACCAAGCCTTCAACAGCACAGTGACCTGACTTGTGGCCACGTGAAATCGACTGAAATCCAGTGGAATACGTTTCACTGACCGTTCCAGGGCGGTTCTTCTACCGCGGTTTATTTTTGTTATGGTTTATCTTTGAGTGTGTGTAACGCTTATATTATTTTAATTTGGACAGCCAATTGGCCATTTTGTGGGAAAGTAACTGTCCCTTTGGCTTTCCGCGATTGATGTTTCCATTAGGGGCTAGTTGTTTCATGTTTGTGCTTCTTTCCCTGATTGTATCGATTCCTGGTCGTTGCCTTCTCTTCTATTTTACTGTAATCTCCGTCGGATGTATACTGTATATTGTATGTAAAGAGTGATTACAAATACTCGTGTTACTAGCAGTTGGAAACTGTCAAGAATGCGTCCTTAATAATGATGAAAATAAAAGTGGAGGCAATGAACAGGAATCGATACAATTAACCCACAGCTCCCATCAGAGACACCAAAGGGAAAGAAACACATACATGAAACAACAGACCCAAATGGAAACACCAACAGCGGAAAGCCAAAAGGACAGTTACGTTCCCACAAAATGGCCAATAGGCTATCCAAAATAAAATAATACAAGCGACACAAAAACCAAAGACAAATCATAACAAAAATAAACCGCGACAGAAGAACCGCCTTGGAACGGTAGCGGAAACGAATTCAACTGGGGGGGGGGGGGGGGTTAAATCGATTTTACGTGGCCACAATCTTCGCTCTGAAGCTTCGATAGCCTTAGTTGGCTATGTGTTTATTTGATTGTATTGCTTTGTTTAATGATACAGTCATTGGCCTGACACGAGTAATATATTTCACAGAACCTTCACAGAAACTTCTACATCAAGCCTTCTGTTGTTCAAAACTATTGTTTAAATAAAAGTCAGGATATTTTAATTATTTCACTAACATAAGCCGAAAATTGTTTCAAGTTTTTTGCCCACGGACAGTCTCAAAACTGTATCCGTCAAAACGTCTCTTGTGTACGCCTAGGTAAACGAACCTTATTGATATATAGTATTCGCAGATAAGATTGACTAGGCGGAGCTACTGAGGTGTTGTCAATGAAGTCAAATTGTGCACGTTCTTCCCATGGTTTCCATGTTTTTTTCACCGTTGTGATCGAACGACGTCTGGTAGATGTTTGGTTGACTGGTACACAGACCCTCTATTTCTTGTATAGAAGCAGTCTATTCCAGGACATTAGTGTTCGCCGCCATCTTTGTTACGTATGGTGTGACGTATCTACCAGAGTAACCCACGCTTTAGTCTGGTTCGACCAGAGTGCCGTCACGAGACTTCCGCCATGCTACCAGACCGCTACCAGACTGAGTTCGATCACACTTTGGTTAACCAATGGTTAACCTTGGTTAACCACGGTTCGTGATCGAACTACCTCAATATATATCAAATTCGCTGAGTCCAGCAGAAGATTCGGTAGAGTGCCTTTCGCATGCTTTTCTGCAAGCGGACCAAATAGCCATATACACCACGGCTTTGTTTGTGTCAAAGTTTAATTCACACAGTCAAGTGACTTGGTTTACCATTTTGTTAATAGAATAGTCCAAAGGCAGGCGCAAACGATAGCTCCGCCTAGTCAATCTTATCTGCGACTGCTATACTGTACCCATAAGTTTATTGATATACAGGTAGGCATACATGTTTATATAAAACCATGAGCAGCCCGACTGCTTATCTCCATGTTACATGCATGAAAACAAAATTTTAGGAAATGTTCCCGGGGGTGGGGGGAGGGGGTCATAGCGGCGAGTCGATTTCGATATACATCGTGAATGTCAGTCAAAGCGAGACTGTCATTTTTGCATGATCACCAAAAATATAAAACCAGGCGATTTAATTTAACCTCGTTTTGTTATTATTTTTCCTTAACAGCAATACAAGAATTGTAAGCGAACAAGACAGTATGGCAAAAAAACAAAACAAAACAAAAAAAAACATCCTTTTACTTCTGATGCAAGGATGTTATGGTTTTGCAGTTACAGCTACACGCAATAATAAAAATAAAATAGTGAAGAAATTTTAAATAATTAGCTTTATTCATAGCCTTTTCAGTTAAGGTTTAATCTGTTAACGTGCAAACCTAGCTCAAACGCATTTAATTAGTCTGTTACAACACAGACACAGATGACCATTCAATTTCCCAGCCGTAAAATCATTTGGCGGCCCCCGCCCATAGGGGCTTGAAGAAATATATGGGCTGCATGATGCTTCAACGCAGAGCTGAATCTGGCCCGCACGCGAGTACTGGTAACCCGCTTAGAGGCTCTAAGCCTGTCCAGGAACCGCGGTGCGAGGCGGACCGTCCATGCAAATAAACCCTATTGGTTTCATTCGGCGACAGGGCTTGGTATGTCATTTCATCTCAATGTCGGGTAAAAGTCCCACAAAATTGGAAGCAACGTCTCCAAAATGACCATTACAGTGTTGACGGGGACGTTAACCCTCAAATCAAACAAACAAACAAAAAATCATTTGGAAACCTTAACAATACAAATTGTATGGCCATCACGAAAACAGGCATATATAATTCTGACCCCCTTGTACCCCACTTGTATATAGTAAAACCGGGGTTTATAGGGGTACACCTTATTTTTATTATTTCTGCTCAAAAATATAGATTGTGGATACTCGTTATAACCGCCTCGATGGTTATAACGAGTATCCACAATCTATATTTTTGAGCAGACATAAGAAAAATGTCACAATTTTTCATCATTATTATTTTATTTTTACGGCGGTTAAATTTACAGGGTAGTTGTATAGGCGTGTTTTCGTAATGATATATGACACCAGCCTTGATAACTTTGTTTTCATCTTGAAATGCACGCCGTGGGTCAGGCCTCAGATTCTATTACGGGTCCAGCGTAAAAGTTTACTTAATATGTAATGTGGGTTGGCACCTGATTATCTGTCTCTGGTTGGGCCGATCGGAGTTATACTCTCGGTTTTCTTTTGCTCCAGCATTTCAGTGTTTTGTTGCTATCGAGTCCTCATCGTTGTTTCATCTCTGTGGTTGTTTGATTTTTGTGTTCTCGGAGATGTTTCACTGATGAGTTACGAAGCCTTCATGCGGACTAAACAAATTATTTGTCTACTTCGCGACGGAATCCAGGGCGAGGATTGCGGCCGCGTTAAATCGATTTAACTCCCCCCCCCCCCCCCCCCCCCCCGCCGTCCCACCTCCCAGTGAAATTATTTTCATTAACCCTTCCAATATGTTCTATAAACGGGCTATACTTTGGAAGCAAGGAACACACCACAGAACTGAAATTATGAAGTGTTGTCTGGGCCAGGCTAGCTAGGTTCGGCCAATTAGGCCTCATCAGTGACCCTCAAGTATTTTCAAAATTCCACCATGGAATCAATGATCCCAAATGACAATATTTTAATGACAAGTCGGTTCTTCTGTCGCGGTTTATTTTTGTTATGGTTTGTCTCTGAGTGGGTGCATCGCTTTATATCTTTTTGATGTGGATAGCGAATTGGCTATTTTGTTGGAAATAACTGTCCGTTTTGCTTTCTGCTATTGATGTTTCCATTGGCGTCTAGTTATTTAATGTTTGTGCTCTTTCCCTTTGGTGCCGCTTACGGAAGTTGTGGGTTAATTATATCGATTCCTGATCATTGTTTTCACTCCTTTTTAGGTAGGGTTACAACTGCCAATCCCAAAGCAAAACATGCTCATGTAGAGGTAATGTGACAAACAGCAGACATAGCACAGAGTCTCTTTAAACTTATGTCAATATACTGTATTTTATAAATGTACGTGCTGAGTCCCGAGGAAAAGCTTTTCACAACAACAAATTTGATGAACAAGTAAACAGAAACTCCAACAACAACAACAACAACAACAAAAGAGAAAAGAACAAAAAAAAAAAACAAGCATGTCATCCCTCACCATGACTCTATGTACAGAAAAATATGTTTCTTGTCATGCATGCCAATGTTAATTGTTGTTGCCAGTTATTGTTACATATAGGGTTACGGCATCCCGTAACACCCACATGTCGACAGGACGACAGAGGGTGGTCTCCGACAACTGAAAGACCAAGTTTAAGGACGAGTCAAAAGGACGATCTTATTTGTAGCATATTAATAATTGATTAATGACTATTTATCATATGACGTCGCGTCTGAGAGTGTAATAACGCCATGTAATATTTTCGATAATCCACTAGTAGATTAAATATACAAATTAGCTAGATACGTCCTGTAACGTTACATGTACGACGTCCTTAACGACGTCGCGTTTACTATTGGCGGAATATTTACATTTTTGGATACAATCGTGAATAAAATGCGTTTAAAATGTCATACGATTAACAGAATCTTGCATTCGTGCTCATGTATTATTGAATTTATCAAACTCGTTGAGGAAAAGGGATAAAATGCTCGGCAAAGCCTTGCATTTTATCCCTTTTCCTCAACTCGTTTAATAAATTCAATAATACATGAGCACTCATGTAAGATCCTCTATATACAGTTATTCACAATAATGCTAGCAACATAAACAGCACTTAGAGAATATCCGTTTCTATTTTAATTTCATGGCGCCGAATCGAAGACAAAACTAAGTTTTGTGCTCGCGACAGCAACGTGAAAACTATAGAGAAACCAATCACAATTAATAGCACGACGGAAGGGGAAAATGCCGGCTTAATATCTTCATTATATATCAACTTAGGGTAGCACTGATTGTCATATTGCGATCAAACACTTAACCATCCATAATACGTATAGAGTTGACGAGTACCAGTCGTCTTATTTTCACGATCTCACTGATCGTCCTAGACCCATTCCTCAACGAGAGCTCTTATCATCGGGTGCTCTGTTCGTTTCGAGGTCTCTGTTTGCTTGATCTGCGATTGCCCGATATCCCGCTGGACTGTGTTCGCCTCTGCTAGGCACCTAGGTCCTAGGGATCGAGTGTAGCTAGCTCAGAAGGAGCAAGGAGCAGTAGCCCTCAAATTAGTCAACTCTACACACATACACCTTAAATGCATAAAACAATAATGTACTTCTACAATAAGTGTTTATTTTTTATGGTTTGTCTTTGAGTGTGCTTGTCGCTTATTATCTATGCCCATGGGCGTATACTTTAGAGGCGTACGGTTTAACACTGAAGTATAAGCTTTCATAAATGCTGCCCATAACAAGTATAAGCTTCCAAACAAAAAAGAGGCTTACGTGCAGAGCTCTGACACAGAATTGCTATCACATTTGTACAAGACCACATTTGCTGTCATTTTTATAGCCTAATACGAAATAGACGTGTACAAACCCTCGACCACGACGGACCACAGCCTATCCTATAAGCTTCCCAGGATCCAGCTAAAATACTTGCCTCGCCGTTAGCAAATTGTTGGTTAATCTTCAATTAGTCTTCTATAAAGTGTAGGGAAGTTGTCTTTTTAACTTCTCCAACAGTTTTCAAACATTCCATGTTTCAAGCATATTGAAGTTGCACATGCGCCTTTTTAAAGATTAAAAAGTACTTTTTGACAAAATTGCAGCCTCTGCAAATTTGACCTTTCAGACATTTTACTTGGCAGGGTTCTGGGTGCAGATTGGCATTTAGAATATTGCCAAAGACAGTTAATTGTATAAAACACGTTTCTGGGATATAACGCTGGACATTCAAATTGATTTGTGCTATGCGTAGACCTAGCGTTTTGTAAAAGCTATACTTGTATTTTTTGTTTTTGATACTTTTAGCCAATTGGCCAATTTGTGTGAAAGTAACTGTCCTTTTAGCTCTCCGCTATTGCTGTTTCCATTAGGGTTCAGTTATTTCATATGTCTTTTTCCCTTTGCTGCCTCTGATGGGAGGTGTGGGTTAATTGTACCGATTCATTATCATTGCCTTCACTTCCGTTTTACACAATATAATACGTTTTACATAAAATATAGGGAAAATTAATTTACAGTATAATAAATATATATATATTTTGTATTGTGAATTGCTTGAATTTGCATCCTTGCAGCCTTTTATTTTGATTGCTTTTACAACGAAATAGAGCTCATACATTAGAAACGTTTTCTGATATCGTAAAGTGTACATTTTGGAATAATTATGTTTGGAGGAAGAAACGAATATGTAAATAGTGACTATGGTTAAGCCATGAACTAATCTGTCATCACAGTTATTCTTTACTGAGTAGTTAAACGTGCAATGAGTCTAATAAAAGCTAATGTTTAGGTTACACCTGCACCTACAACTGTTCATTTATTTAACTCGTCATTTTTATCCCGGATCTTGCATACTGTTATGATATCAGCCACACGTTCATTAAAATATGTGCCTCCTTATTACATCGATACCTTGCAACTTGGCAGAGTTAATGAAAGACTCATGGAATTTCCCGGAAACCTTCATTATCGGGAATGACTCATCACGAAAACACGCCTATATAATTTTGACCCCCCTTGAACCCCACTTTTATAAAGTAAAACTGGGGTTTACAGGGGTAAACCTTATTTCTCTTATTTCTGCTCTAAAGTATAGATTGTTGGTACTCGTTAGAACCGACTCGATGAGGCGGTCCTAACGAGTGCCCACAATCTATATTTTGAGCAGAAATAAGAAAAATATCACAATTTTTCGTCTTAAATTTTTCATTTTTCCGGCGATAAAGGTGGCAATGTATTTGTATAGGCATGTTTGCGTAATGTGCAGTAAAAATTGTGGTCGGAATGGGTAAGAAGTACCTCTCTAGTAGTTCTAGTCCACTTGAAGATAAGATCGCTAGATTCTTTTACGAATTATAACAATGGCGTAGGGCTGTTCAGTCCCATGCCCCGAGCCCAGATGATAGCAATGGAAACTGAGCAGGGTGATGAGTGTATTATAGGTTGTCGGGATTCTTTTTTTTATATACACTAAAGCGAACGGAATCCTAACCCCTACAGCAATATGCCATACAGAGGCTGAATTTAAACCCGTAATAGTGATTTGAGATTTGGTCAAATTAGAGAAGGATTTCTACATTATTGTGTTCTAGTGGCGGACTGCAACTATACTGGAAGTATTACCTCACTATTCACTGCGGCGGTTCCAATGAGTTCAAACAATCTTTTTCCTTAGGCAAAACTACGGAAAATCATTTATACCTTGTAAGCCCTATTTGTAAACCCCGGTTTTCTCTATTTAAAATTGTGTTTATTACACAGTCTTGTTAAAATCGTCACGAAAACACGCCTATATAATTATGACCCCTTGAATTCCACTGTTATATAGAAAACTGGGGTTTACAGGGGTAAACCTTATTTTTCTTATTTCTGCTCTAAAATATAGATTGTGGGTACTTGTTAGAACCGCCTCGATGAGTCGGTTCTAACGGGTACGCACAATCTACATTTTGAGCAGATATAAGAAACATATCACAATTTTTCATCTGAAAAAAAATCGTCTTTCTGGCTGTAAATTTTACACTGCATTTGTATAGGCATGTTTTCATAATGCATGGCATAAACGTAGGAATTTTCTTGAATCCTTATCCTGCTGTATAACATATTATTGCAAAGTGGCAAGTCTAATAGAGTACTAATTATGTAAAGACTCCGAAAGCTGTAATACCATGGTATGGAAACTTGATCCACAATGCAAACCTTTCATATAACATGCAATTCAAAATAGAAATGAAGACAATGAACAGGAATACAAATAGATACAAGTACCTAACACCTCCCATCTAAGAAAAACGAAGCATAAACCAACTTGCCAGATGAATACCTAAAATTCATACAAAACCATATAAGCACGGTTTATTGCAAATTTAAGGTCTTGTACCACCACAAAACTTTCAAAATTATTAACTTCATGTTATACTGCCATCAACAATATTGTGATTTAATATTGCAACAAAGAATTTGAAAGATCAGGGAGAAATCTGTTTTGGCCTTTAACAAATTCTAATAGAGTTTTAATAAATTGAAATGCAGACGTTTTCGTGCTTCAATATAGAAGAAGAGGCAATGATCAGGAATCGATACAATTAACCCACAGCTCCCATCAGAGACACAAAAGGGAAAGAACCACACGTATATGTCAAGTCTGTCTACTTATGATTTTGCACCCTTAACATTACACTTTCTCATAGACTTATAAAAGAAAAAAACTTAACGATTTAATTGAATGCACATTTCATACGAAAGATTCCCTCTATCTTAAATGTAGTGTGAGAAATGCTTTTTTCACTTCTGAAGAGCATACAAATGATACATTATGGTCATGTCAAAAAGTGTGTGGTGCTCTCACCTTTCTACTTGACAATATTTACATAAGATTTGGTACTAAGTTTTTTTTGACAAATTGTTGGTATTCCGATGGGTACGAATTTTGCACCCCTTGTGACTAATCAGTTCTTTGTTGCTATGAAAGTGACTTCATGATGTCCCTTTCCGTTGAAAACCAATCTGAAATCATTGAAACCTTTAACTCGACTTAGTTGATTCGACTTGGTTGGATGATTTATTTAATATTGACAATACCTATTTCGATGGTTTGATCAGTCAAATTTCTCCCCCATTAACTTCAGATAAATAAAGCAACTTCTTCTGATACCTAGGCCCTGCTTTTGGATTTACATGCATCTATTGTAGACGGGTGTTGTTCCTGCAAAATTTATGATAAACGCGATGATTTTGAGATTGTAAAGTTTCCTTTCTTGGATGGTGATGTTCCATGTATGGCATCCTATGGCGTTTATTTCGCAATTACTTCGATTTGTAAGAGTGTCTAGTCATGTATCTGACCTCAACACTCGTAATAAATTGGTAACTGCTAAACTTCTCTATCAGGGTTATCGGTATCACAAACTATGCAAAGCCTTTTCAAAATTTTCATAGACGTCATTCCGATTTAATTTCTAAACTCAGTGTTGGACTTAAAATCTCTTCTGCAAGTCAATAGGAACCCCAATTTTATGATGACTTGCTACCGATATTGTTTTTGCTGCAACATTGGCTTCTTTCAACTGCAACATTTTGATTTTCAAATTGTCACGTCCGTCGGTGTGTGCTCGGAGGGGGATGTGCTGTGTTTGCCGGGTCTTGTCCATCATCCGTTTCGGTTTCAAAACTTTTGGGTTGAGACACACTGATGAAAATTAAATATCAGAACGGCCTCTGTGTCACTTAATTTGGTATAGTTACGCCTTAATCAAAAAGTTTTGGTTTACCTCTATGCTTTGATGGCAAGAGTGTACTTAATATGTTACAAAGCGCTGAGATGACAAGTCAATCCATTAATGACAGTAAAGGTGGTATGACAGTACAGTGACTGATGACAATTTCAACAATTATAATAATGGCACATTATGATTGGTGCGACTGACCAATCGGTGGTCATCACTGACGAGTGGGTGTGCTCTTGAAACTGGTACAGTGAACCCGTTGAGTGGCAAAATATTTCAAATATTCATCTCTTTGATCTATACACGAAAAAGAAACATTTGACAGCTGTGCCGATAATAGAATGTCGCAGCTAAAACAAAATTGGCGGTAAATGTAAAAAAAATATATATATATTTGCAAATCAGTCTTCGTAATAAAAAAAGATTTGGTAAAACATAAACTGCATGCATGTTAGTTAACCGAGTCACAGTTAATAACATTGCTTCCATCTCTATTTGCATGCCGGCTGGTCAGGCCTCAGATTCCATGACGATTCCAGGGTAAATGTTTACTTATGTTATGTGGGTTGATACCTGACGTTCTGTCTCTGGTTAAACCAATCGAAGACTAACGGTTTATTTACTTTTGCTCCAGCGTTTAAGTGGTTTGTTGCCTTCGAGTACTCACCGATGTTTCATCTCGGTGGTTGTTTGATTTTTGTGTTCTCGGACATGTTGCACGGATGAGTTAGAAACCTTCATGCTGGCAGAACAATTCATTTTTCCACATCGCGACAGAATAAAAGGCGAGGTTTGCGATCGCATAAAATCTTTAAAAAAAATCAGTGAAGTTCTTTATTACTGACCGTTCAAGGTGGTGCCTCTGTCGCGGTATATTTTTGTTATGGTGTGTCTTTGAGTGTGTGTATCCCTTTAATATATTTTTGTTTTGGATAGCCTGATGTTCATTTTGTGGAAAAGTAACTGTCCGCTTGGCTTTCCGCTACTGATGTTTCCATTAGGGTCTAGTTATTTAGTGTTTGCGTTTCTTTCCCTTTGGTGTCTCTGATGGGTGCAGTGGGTTAATTTAATCGATTCCTGATCATTGTCGTCACTTGTATTCACCATAATAATAATAAAACACTTTTGAAACGGAACACGAAAAGGACAGTTACATTTCCACAAAATGACCAAACAGGTATGGGGACCTTAAACCTCAAATCAAACAAACAAATACAAAACAGAAATATAGTGGCAATACATACATGCAAAGGTAGAACTATAACAATAAAATACCACAACAAAAGTACCGCCTTAGAACAGTCTGTGATACTAATTTTACTTGGAGGCTTAACCCTTCTCTTGCTGAATATTCAGTTTAGCAACGCCTATTTCTGACTTGTAACCAATCAGATTACTTGATGTTATTTATTCCTACAAATTCATAAATTGAATGTCAAACAGTTTAGATCCTGATCAGATGGCTTCAGATCTACACTGTTTGCAAAGAAAAGGGTTGTCGTGAACAGCAGGATAAGACTTAAATCGATTTAACGTGGCCAGAATCCTTTTCCTTGTTTCTTGTGTAGTTTAGACAAATAACTTGTTCAGTCCGCCTAAATGGCTCCCGCCCATCGGGGTGAAGAGAATTAGAGTGGGCTGTATGGTGCCTTCACGCAGAGCTGAAACCAACCGCTCTTGAGTAATGGTAACCGCTTGGAGGTATAAGCCTGCCTAGGTTAAGTGGTGCGAGTTTGACCATCCATGCATATAAAACCTATTGGTTTCATTTGGTGGCAGGGCTTGTCATTTCATCTCAATGTCGGGTAAAAGTCCCACGAAACTTAAAGCAACGTCTCCAAAATGACCCAATTAGTGTTGACAGGGACGTTAAACCTCAAAACAAACAAACAAACAAACAGTCCGCCTGAAAGAGTTCTGACACCTGACATCTCCTAGAACATGAAATCAACTACACATGTGAAGAAACACCGATGAGGACTTGACGGCATGAAATAACTGAAATGCTAGAGCAAAAAAAAAAAAAAAAAAAAAAAAACAACTGTCGGACTTTGGTTGGCTCGATCAGACACAGAAACTCACACACTAACCGCCATTCCTTAAAATGTTTAAGTAAGTCTTTATTACGTGCCATTTCACCACACCACAATCGATTAAAACACATTCACTCAATCGAACACACAATTAAGACAATTATGTGGTTAGTTATTATTCTATATCTCCTGAAACGTGATGGGATAGTTACCTCGTCTGAGCACGTGAAATTAAAATGCATGTAGTATTTGAATCGGCATCCGATGTTATTACATCGCATCGGCGTCTGGCCAACGTTGGCCTAATGTCTAACACGCCTATATAATATTGACCCCTTTGAACCCCACTTATATATAGTAAAACTGGGGTTTACAGGGGTAAATCTTATTTTTTCTTATTTCTGTTCTAAAATATAAATTGTGGGTGTTCTAAAATATAAATGGATGAGGCGGTTCTAACGAGTACCCACAATCTATATTTTGAGCAGAAATATGAAAAATATCACATGTTTTCATCTAAACGTTGTTGATTTTTCGGCGGTAAAGTTTACAATGTATTTGTATAGGCGTGTTTTCCTAATGGATGCTATTGTCACTGCAAACCATAAGGGCTGGAATGAGTTTCCTTAGACATGGGTGCAACTGTTTAGTTCATAACATTGCCTGGTGTTTCTTTGTTATCTACGCGAGTGTCTGGACTATCCATTAAATAAAGGCATTAAAGGATTTCATACTTGTAAACAAAAGAAAGTTACTCAAAAATTGACGATAAACAACCTGTTGACATCGAAGCACAGAATTCTGGTGTCTGACATTCAAGCTGATTTGACAGACCTGACTTATTTTCCGTCAATTTACAAAGTGTGGGTCGTTTAAGGTGACTTCCCAAAGAACATTATTCCTATTTGCTTGTATATGAGCTGGGTTTCTCTGAGATGTATGTAGGAGACTGAAAAATTCCATTTTTTCAAAGCGACACCGTTTATGTGTCAGCAAATGGGAAAACGTTCTTATGAGAATCACAACAGATCGGCATCTGAAAAAAAAAGAACCTTGTCAGGAGAATATTCATTCTTAAGAGAAAAGCCAGTCGAAGCTGGCTACCACGGTCGTCATTGGTCATTTAGATTTATGAACCATGTTAACAATGTGCTGTTCTTCAACCTTCGAAGTTGATAACAGAAGTGCAAATGTGAGATGTGGCCTGTTGACCTTTATAAATACTAGACAGGTATTCAGAGGTAGCTAATGAGGTGATTTCACTCTTTTACTATTGATGGGTAAATCCAACATAATTGAGCACTGTTAACTATTATCATGCTGTTCACGACAACCCCTATATATGGAAACAGTGCATATCCAGATCAGATGGCTTCTGAAGCCATCTGATCAGGATCTACACTGTTTGACATGAAGTTTATGGCTTTGTCAGAATAAACTACATGAAGTAATCTGATTGGTTCAAAGTCAGAAATGGGTGTGGCTAAACTGAATATTCAGCAAGAGAAGGGTTAAAAGGGACAAAAGAGTTGGCCAAAATATACAAGAAAGACAAAATAAATGCTTGCTTCCCGCGAAAGCTTATTACTTAACTGATTCCTTAACCTTAACATCAAACAATAAAAGTATAACATGTTTTCATTGTAACCTAAGCAAACCGCACACTCTAATCAGACTCCCGTTCTGTGGCGTCTGATCCGGATCTACACTGTTTGCCAAGCCCAACGCATGCATGATTCCAGCCCAGATTCTACAGCAAACCCTATTACGCAACACGCTGACCTCACTGCTGCTCATCACAAAAACACGTGTATATAAGTTGGACCCTTTCAACCCCACGTTTATGTAATAAAACTGGGGTTCACAGTGGAAAAACTTTTTTTCTCATCGAGGCGGTTCTAACGAGTACCCACAGTTTAAGTTTTTGAGCAGAAATAAGACAAATGTCACATTTTTTTCATCTTGAATTTTTTCGGCGGCAAAGTTTACAATGTATTTGTATAGGCGTGTTTTCGGTATGTACAGTGTAATATCTGTAAATAAAATACCTGGATTTCCAAACATATCACTAATCAGTGATGGCCATATGGACTTTAGTACTGATTAGGATTTTGTGCTTACATGTTTATTGGCTCGACTGCCCCCACCCCTCCGCCCCGCCGATGTTGGCCTGTCGATATATATTGGGCAGCATGATGCTTCCAAGCTGAGCGGAAACCAACCTAAACTCAGTACTGGTAAACTTGAGTTTAATGGTGAAAGTCCCACAAAATCGGAAGATAGGTGTCAAAATGACGTATACAGTGTTGACGTTGACTTTTATTCTAAAATCAAACAAACAAATCATTGGATCGACAACCAACCTAAAATTATCGATAAAAATCAGAAATTAAAAACTTTAACTTGTTAACTATTTTATTAGGGGAAACACACTATAAGAATCTTACATGGGTGTATTGGGTGGATGGAAAAATCCCTCCGGAGGGTCACTGTCCGGCAAAAGAAGGCTTGCCGAGTAATGCCGGACAGTGATCCGGAGAGACAGATTTTTCTATCCACTTATCACACCAATACAGAATTCTTTTTCTTGCATACCTTGTCCATCATCCGTTTCGGTTTCAGAAATTTGGGGTTGAGACACACTGATGAAGATTAAATATCAGAAAGGCCTCTGCGTCACTAAATTTGGTATAGTTACGCCTTAATTCTATTTCTGAGCGTGGATTTTCAACAGTGCAGTCACTTCTGGCGCCAACGTCCGCCATATTGTGGTGATACTGCAGTGATGTTTAGTGACGTCACGTAACATGTTGTTACGTCAACCGTCGCATATGAGGTCGTAATCAAGCAGTGCAATTATCAAACACGCGAGAATATTCGATTTTGGATAGGAACACCAGGGTATGAACAGAATTCTCATAGCTGAAACTATCGATTTCCTTATCTGGTGCGCAAGATTTATACTGTAACCTAATTATTGGCTATCTAGCCAATTATAAGATCGCTGTTAAATCAATTATACAGTAACAAAAAGTAAGTATAAATGAATTCAAATTCAACTTTTTATACCGTAGTTTATTCATAGACAATGTACGGATCCACAAGGACATTACGCAACAATTATTGACAGAAAATCAATTTTAATTTGAGAACATCAATAACCTATCTATGAGATATACTCAGATTCAAGAAAAACGCACTACTTTTCGAATTTTCATTTCTTTATTTTAAGGTAAAAATGACAGCTTTTTCAACTGATAAATACGGTATTGTAAAGTAGAAGTAAAACAAAGATCAGGAATCGATACAATTTACTTACTCCACCCATCAAAGACACCAAAGGGAAAGAAACACAAACATTAAGCGACCAGACCATAATGGAAACCTAAACAAAGGAAGGCCATAAGGACAGTTACTTTCCCACAAAGTGGTCATATGGCCATCCAAAATAAAACGACACAAGTGATACACAAAGTCAGTAACAAACAGCACCATAGATAAATCGCCACAGAAGAACCGCCTTAGAACGGTCAGTGGAATTATTTCCACTGGGGGCTTAAATCGATTTTACGTGGCCACAAGCCTCGCCCTTACTTCCGTCGCGATTTAAACAAATAATTTGTTCAGTCCGCATGAAGGCCTCCTAACTCATCAGTGCAACATCTCCGTGAACACAAAAATCAAAGAACCACAGAGATGAGACAACGGCGAGGACTCGACAGCAAGAAACCACTGAAATGCTGGAGCAAAAGAAAACCAACAGTTAGACTCCGATTGGCCCGACCAGAGACAGAGCATCAGGCACCAACCAACATTAACTTGAATAAGATCTCTCTAATTCTCAATAAGCCTTTACGTTGGAGCCGTCATAGAATCTGAGGCCTGACCCACCGGCGTGCAATTAAAGAGGGAAGCAAAGTTGCCAACCGTGATTGGGTTAACTACATGTACCATGCATGCAGTCTGTCGTATAACATCCATGTTGTACCCAATCTTTTTACGGCGTAGCCGTTATGGTTTTGCTTTTGTCCTACATTTTTCGTTATTCCATTGGTCAATAAAACCACATGTCCAAGGAGATGACCATTTCATTGGTCAATGATTTGCATAAATAAATCTACTCAAAAGTACGACAGTTTACTGAAGTTTTAACCTAGGAAATGTTTCGTTTTTTATGTGAGACATGAATGAAAAATATATACAGTTTCGGCTTGCTCACCGTCTTGTCCTTTGATGACCATATATCATATGTATAATTGTGTTTCTAGTGAATTCTGTAACTGCTGCGGTGAATAGCTATTTTGACCTAATTTCACGTGGTTGGTCTATATAGCGAAAGGAACCATTTCGCGAAAGGAAGGTTCCTTTCGCGAAAGGAAGAATTTTCTGCGAAAGGAATTGTTTGTTTGATTTGAGGTTTAACGTCCCCATCAACACTGTGTAGGTCATTTTGGAGACGTTGCTTCCAAGTTTGTGGGACTTTTACCCGACATTGAGATGAAATGACACCCAAGCCCTGTTGCCCAATGAAACCAATAAAGAGATATAGCATGACAAAAACATGTAATAATCGCATTACAAATTGACAGATGTTTAATTTACAATATATGCTAAATAAAAGTTGCAGTGTATCATTTGTCTTCAGCATACTTTATGTCCTCCATTTTAACACAAAATGGACATTTTCGAATATCATTAATGTTATATAAATTCTGAAAAGGAATAAGTGTAATTTGAGTTTTAATTAGGTGCACATAAGATCAAGTTTCCGTCCGTTTGTCTGCTCGTCCGTTTGTTCGTCCGCCTATGCGTTTACGTTCACCATAGCGACAACCAGAAATGTTAACCCTAGAATTTGTGTTCAAAAACAGTAAATGATAACGTTTTCTTATTTGTTGTGCATATACTTGAGATCATATGCTCTTGAAATGAGGTCATGTTTTTAAGCTTGACCTT
This sequence comes from Lucinisca nassula, assembly GCA_963580285.1. NCBI lineage: Eukaryota > Metazoa > Mollusca > Bivalvia > Lucinida > Lucinidae > Lucinisca > Lucinisca nassula. The sequence continues at coordinate 168,172 of CAUZLF010000760.1, read as the reverse complement.
TTACCTTAGCTCAAACAGGCGGGACACCGCCCTCTGCAAAGCTATTTTTCCTCGCGTGACATCTGAATTGTTTGAATACAGTAAACCAGTTCATAGCTAGACAATTGTTGCTGTCACTATTGTAGCTCATATTGCATGACCCGCAGAAAAAGCGACCGACTAAAGTCGGTTTATTTTCTAAGAGTGCCCTAAAATCACCGTGTCATTCTGTCAGTCTGTCTGTCCGTCCGTAACGCGTTTGTGAAAATTGGTGATAGTGACTTAACCGCTTGGAATATTTAAACAATTTTTGGCATACTGATAGATATCAATGAGATCTAACCAATGAACTTACGAAATATTATATTCCATTTAGTATAGGCTCGCCGAGGCGAAAAATGTGAAAATTTTCGAACTGCTTCTCCTCGGAAACCGTTGGGCCGATTGAAAAGTAGAAGTAAAACAAAGATCAGGAATTGATACAATTAACTTACTCCATCCATAAAAGACACCAAAGGGAAAGAAATACAAACATTAAGCGACCAGACCATAATGGAAACCTAAACAAAGGAAGGCCATATGGACAGTTACTTTCCCACAAAATGGCCATATGGCCATCCAAAATTAAAAGACACAAGTGATACACACAGTAAGTAACAAACAACAACATAAATAAATCGCCACAGAAGAGCCGCCTTGGAACGGTCAGTGGAAGATTTCCACTGGGGGGCTTAAATCGATTTTACGTGGCCACAATCCTCGCCCTTACTTCCGTCGCGATTTAGACAAATAATTTGTTCAGTCCGCATGAAGGCCTCCTAACTCATCAGTGCAACATCTCCGTGAACACAGAAATCAAAGAACCACAGAGGTGAGACAACGGTGAGGACTCGACAGCAAGAAACCACTGAAATGCTGGAGCAAAAGAAAACCAACAGTTAGACTCCGATGAGCCCGACCAGAGACAGAGCATCAGGCACCAACCAACATTATCTCTTTAATTTTCAATAAGTCAAATTTCATATGGAGCCTCTATGGGATGGGGGGAACCAAAATTTGCTCATGGGGTCCAGGTCACAAGACCCAAATGGCCGCCAAGCCATATATGGTCTGTCTGTCTGTCCGTCCGTAACCCGTTTGTGAAAATTGGTGATAGTGACTTAACCGCTTGGAATATTTTAACCATTTTTGGCATACTGATAGTATCAATGATGTTTAACCAATGAACTTGCGAAATATTACATTCCATTTAGTATAGCCTCGCCGAGGCGATAAATGTGAACATTTTCGAACTGCTTCTCCTTGGAAACCGTTGGGCCGATTAAGGTCAAATTTCATATGGAGCCTCTATGGGATGTTTGCTCATGGGGTCCAGGTCACATGACCAAAATGGCCGCCAAGCCATATATGGTAAAAACCCTTCAAAATAGTCTTCTCCAGAACCACTTGGCAGATTTCCACGAAACTTGATAAATAACATTTGGGACGTAGGCCCATCATAAATTGCTAAAATGGTGATCCTGGGTTGACCTTGACCTTCTTTGTGCCTAGGTCAAACTTTGACACATATGCTTTTGTATTGGAAAAGTGAGAATTCATTTTATCCTGCAAACGATTCAGAATACAGTACTAAAGTATTAGATATATTTTTGCTCCTTACGATAAGGCGCATTTATTGGGGGAACCGTTTTAGGTCCAGGTCACATGACCAAAATGGCCGCCATACCCATATATGGTAACACTCATCAAGCTAAAAGCATCCGGCGGGTCGTGCACTTCAGCTGAAGCACTGGTTTCTAAACAACCTTCCAATTAAATCTACGCCGCATATCTTTTTTAAAGATATTTCTTGTTATATCGAAGAATGATTTTACGAAATTGGGTGCTGAAGTCATTGCGGTTATATATTTTTCTGAATTTATATACTAAGTCACCATAAAATTCGGGTTCCGATAGACCTTGTTGCAGAAGAGATTTAAGTCCAATATTGAATTCTGAAATTAAATCAGAATGGCGTCTATAAAATTTTGAAAAATGCTTTGCGTAGTTTATGGTACCGATAACCCTGATTAAGGAGTTTAGCCGTTAATAATTTATTACGAGTGTTGAAGTCAGTTACATGACTACACACTCTAGCAAATCGAATTAATTGCGAAATATAAACGCCATAGGATGGCGCACGAGGAACATCACCATCCAAAAAAGGAAAATTTACAATCTCAAAATCAAAGTCATTGCGTTTATCATAAATTTTGCACGTAACAAATCCATCTACAATAGATAGATGTAAATCCAAAAACGGGGCCTCGGTATCAGAAGAATTTGCTTTATTTAACTGAAGTTCTAGGGGGTAAATCTGACTGATCAAACCATCAAAATAGGTATTATCAATATTTAATAAATCATCTAAATATCTAGAAGTAGAGCTAAAAGCTTCAATAATTTCAGATTGGTTATCAATGGAAAGCGACAAAATGAAGTCTCTTTCATAACAATACAAGAACAGATCAGCTACAAGAGGTGCGCAATTAGCACCCATCGGAATACCCACAATTTGTCTAAATAACTTAGTACAGAATCTAATATAAATATTGTCAAGTAGAAAGGTGAGGGCATCACACACTTTCTGACATGACCAAAGTGTATAATTCTTATGCTCTTTAGAAGTGAAAAATGCATTCTGACATTACATGCAAGATAGAGAGAATCTTCTGTGTGAAAAGCCCATTCAATTAAATCATAAAGCTTTTCTTTTATAAGATTATGAGGAAGTGTAGTGTAAAGTGCACGAAACAAATCCATCTACAATAGATAGATGTAAATCCAAAAACGGGGCCTCGGTATCAGAAGAATTTGCTTTATTTAACTGAAGTTCTAGGGGGTAATTTTAATTGCACGCCGGTGGGTCAGGCCTAAGATTCTATGACGGCTCCAACGTAAAGGCTTATTGAGAATTAGAGAGATAATGTTGGTTGGTGCCTGATGCTCTGTCTCTGGTCGGGCTCATCGGAGTCTAACTGTTGGTTTTCTTTTGCTCCAGCATTTCAGTGGTTTCTTGCTGTCGAGTCCTCACCGTTGTCTTACCTCTGTGGTTCTTTGATTTTTGTGTTCACGGATATGTTGCACTGATGAGTTAGGAGGCCTTCATGCGGACTGAACAAATTATTTGTCTAAATCGCGACGGAAGTAAGGGCGAGGACTGTGGCCACGTAAAATCGATTTAAGCCCCCCAGTGGAAATCTTCCACTGACCGTTCCAAGGCGGCTCTTCTGTGCCGGTTTATTTATGTTGTTGTTTGTTACTTACTGTGTGGATCACCTGTGTCTTTTAATTTTGGATGGCCATATGACCATTTTGTGGGAAAGTAACTGTCCTTATGGCCTTCCTTTGTTTAGGTTTCCATTATGGTCTGGTCGCTTAATGTTTGTATTTCTTTCCCTTTGGTGGCTTTTATGGGTGGAGTAAGTTAATTGTATCAATTCCTGATCTTTGTTTTACTTCTACTTTATCACAATATTTAATTACATGCGTTTTAATAGCAGTAAGACAGGAAGTTAATAATTTAGAAAGTTCAGTGGTAGTGCAAGAGCTAGAATTGACAATAAACCGTGCTTTGTAAGTTGTAAAGTTGTCACCGAAGCACACGTTTGTTTGACACGAATACTTCATGATTTTCATGATGTGCATGTGCACGTGCAAAATGCATAAATCGCAAAACTTGCATATTACCGATAGTTTTGGCACTTTCTTTACTGTCATTATCAGGTAGAAGAAAGTTGTTTGATTTAAAGACTGTTTTTAAATTTAAAGACTTTTTAGTCTGTAAATTTAAAGACTAACACTGAGTCACACAAAGGGAAATCATGAAAATGATGTAACACGAAACAATCGCATTCTCATACGCAGCCTCAGTCTTCATCTCATTAATAGAAGGTGCGTTGCTATAGACTGCATGTATGCTATTGTCTTTTAATATCGTTTTAATGATAGAAATAATTAAGAAATAAAACAACACAGTTCCTTCCCTTAGACCACAAATGCCGTGAAAGTTCGCAGTAAAGGAGGAAATATCTGTCAAAGGTCGAACATAAGATGAGTTTCGTACCAACGACTTTTCGTTTCGGACATTTTACTGTTGAAGTCCGTCTGAAACTTTCATCAATTTTAGTTGTCAGAAAAACTGTCTGTCGAAGCGAGTGGTCGGTATATTGACAAAATGATAAAATCGTTATACACATTCATTCCTGAGTTCATTTTACCAACGAATCTTATTACAAGACCTGTTTTTCTGAGAACTCTTCAATTATGGTGGAAGGAATTTAATTAAATAGGGACAACTATGTAATTTGCAGTTACACATAATTAAATATTCAATAGATAACGGCAAAATTACTATAAACAGCAAAGTGCGATTTTTCCGTTTTACATCATTTTCATTTTTTATTTGTGCAGTCTTTAAATTTACAGACTAAAAAGTCTATTAATTTAAAGACAGCCTTTAAATAAAACAACTTCCTTCTACCTGATTATAAGGTCCGGATTTTTTACCTTAAAAGCCAGCAAAACATTTCATAATAACATGCCAATGGGGCGTCTAAGTAACGCCGATTGTCATCGGGCCCTCAGTATGGTTGAAGGTGGGCTTTCATGCCGCCAAGTTACAGATTATGGCTTGAACGCACACTACAACTGCTCAATCGTTGAAATGTACTACGCTACGGGGCCTATGGACGATAGACAACGCCCTGGACGTGAACGTGTTACTACACATCAACAGGTCCGGTACATTGTTTTGAGTCATTTACGCGACTGATTCAGGACGTCTGTCGAAACTGTCCAGGAGACAGTGGGAATGCATTACTAACGCGTAAGTGTCTTAACTGTTCGGCGGCGTCTCCAGTAACGCGGTATTTCTACAAGACGTTTTAACGGCGGAACGTCGAATCAGTTGTTTTAATTGGTGTTGTTACGTGTGGTTTTACAGCGTCCCTCAAACCCGCATGCTGACAAGACGACCGAGGGTGATTTCTGACAGGTGAACGGGCAACTGTGGGGTAAGGCACAAGAAAGATTTTATATAGACGACATTAATTATTAATAATAACTATGTACAACAATACCAACACTGAACACTACATTTATTTGCTTCTATAATCATTTCAAGGCGCACGACCCCAAGGCAAATCTACGTTTTGTGCTCGGGACGGTGTTGTGAAAGCTATATAGAAGCAAATAACACACACAAAAAAAGAAAAATATAACTCTCGCCGGCTTTTAGCAAAAAAAAATTAAGTCCATTTGGGGTGGACTGCGTCGACGCGCTGGTGTACCCGAGCATTTAATACTGCCAACTATGTTGATTCTTATAATTCACACGATTCCGAGATATCGATATCATCGTCACGATATCATAGTCAATTAGTATGTGTATGTTGACACATTTGATGGTCTGGACGGTCTTCAATTCTGGTTCTGCCCGCCTCTGCAGGGCACTTCGACCATTCGACACGTCGTGCCACTACCTGCTCTGTCGACCAGCGAGCAACAGGTCACTAAGTCGTCTCGGACATTGTGTGCCCGCAAATGACGATAATCAACTAAAATACGGTTCACTAAACTTAAACACTACATCATGATCCCTGCCCCGGAGAAGATGGAATATATTCATGCATATACAGTTATTGCGCATGCGCGGACCAGACAAACAGGCTGGCCAATGCATGCGGCAAGTAACAAAATATCAGCACCCAGAGCTTGAAACAAATATACTCAAAGCGTATGCTTCCTTACTGAGCACTACATAAATCACTACAACTGAGCCTAATACTCGTCAAATTCGTGCTCACTACATTATTACAGGTAAGAGGCATTTGAATAGACCGCGCCTTTGCGCTACCCGGTCACTCGCCAACTACAGGAAACATAACAAACTCCATTTCATATCCTTCTCCGCGACACGGCACACACATATAGCTATTCAAAAATTCATTACATTAACAACAACTGGAAACTTAAAACAGGAAGATTTTTATCTATTCTTCACAACATGTGTCATTGTTTGATAGGGACCAACACTGTTTGCCGTAAATTATTTCCGTATTTAGGTACAACGTCAGAACCGTCTTCGCGATGTCGATGACGCTGCTGACGTCATCCACGCCGCTCAGGCCGTTATAACGTGTGGCGACCAAACACCCTAACTTATCACCATCACGTTATTTACACGTACATACATGTACAAACAGATTTCACCGGCCCCAATAGCTCAATTGGTAGAGATAGCTCAGTTGGTAGTGTGTGCGCTCCGGGGAACGGGAAGTCACGGGTTCGATCCCGGGCCGCGACATACCAAAGTCGTTAAAATTGGCACTAGCTGCTCCTCGCTTGGCACTCAGATTAACGAGGTAGAGCTAGAACTGGTCGACCCAGTGTCAGGATAATGTGACTGGGTGTGGTATCATGTAATGATACTTCAGTGAGGCAGCACTATAAAAGTGAGCATTGAGCTCCCTGTCGCAACCAGACACCGTCGTGATATAACTGAAAAATTGTTGAAAGCGACGTTAAACCCGAGTTCACAAACACACACAAACAGATTTCATACACAGAAACGGCATCATTGGAAAATGAACTCGTAATTCTTCTTGAACAAAATTCTTTCTACACAACCTGATCATGCTTGCAATACCAATTTTTCACGGTTCATCATAGCGGATAACTCGGCAGGCTCTTTGCCCTGATGATGAAGATATGGTAAAACCCGTCTTAATTTTTACGTCCCCTCAACACCTGATGCCACACAGAGACGGGGTCACGGTTTTCTAACAACCGATAGTCAAAAACTATGGATCGAACAAGTGACCCGACGTTTATAAATATATTCTACAAAAAGGGTCTATGAAAGCCTATATGAGTCTTGAAGGAGCGAGTGTCCGAGTTTTACGTCTCACCTACATCTAAGGTCATACGGAGACAGGACCTCGATTTATAGACTCATTCGAATTCTGGAGAAGCCTGGGATCGATCCAGTGATCCCTAAGTGGTAAAGCGAGTAGCATTATCACTACACCACAAAAGGCTTCGAAAGTTTATCCAGAATAGGCTTCAGAAAGTTACTAGGGTATACTAGGAAGGAAACCCCTCAAAGCGTACAAGCATGTTCATACAAAAGATAATACTAAACATAAATCTGATTTAACATACCACCAAAGCGTCTTCGTTCGGCTCGTCACAATGTTGTGTGTACTCTTACACTATTGACCTGCTGCTGATATACGTTCATTTTCAGGCAATGTATACCTATAACTACTACAGGAAAAACATGCATACCCGTGCTAGGTCGCTTAAATTGTGAAAATATAGATATTAGCCCGATCATAGCCACGCACAAATTTCAGCAGATTATTGATTTCCGTTACAATTGCATTCTCTTTAGGGAAAAAAGATGAAACGTCCCTACAGATGAATGGTATAACTCCCGTCATTAAGAATATCCACAACGCCGTGACTGGCATGAAATATATATATGGCACTATTTGGCGCTTAGCGACCTTTTAGGCAAACTGTATAAAAATCTTATAGCGACCAACTGTATGGCGAATAATTTCCCCACAAACCACTCATGCATACATCGTATGATATATATACGATTTGTGCGTGGAGCTGCATGTCTCTTAAAATACGTTAGTCGCGCTGCTTAGCCAGTTACCTACTAAAAAGAATTTGGACGTGCAAAAGCCCCAGAAGGTTTTCTGTTCCATCTCGTAACAGGTGTCGACAGAGTATCCGATGGACACAACGGCGTTGGCGCGATGCACTGTTCACGGACGAGTCCCGTGTTTTGTGTTCAAATGTTTGATAGGCGGCGTAAAGCATGGCTTCGACTTGAGGGATATTTCAGGACTGTTGTGTTTAACAGATGTCATATTGGTGGGGTGGTAGAGTAATGATGTGGGGAGAGATCTCATGGCGCCACAAAACCCAAGTCATGATTGTTGATGCCACTTTGACGGCACGATGGTACCTCGATGAAATCTAAGAGCCTGAGGTGGTACCGTTTTTACCCAATAAGGGTAGACGTTACGCTTTTCCAACAGGACAATAGACGTGCTAATTCAGGCAAACCTCAAAAGGGTGCGCCAGTTCTTCCTTCGCCTGCATTTGCGCAGGATTTAAAAAGTAGAAGTAAAACAAAGATCAGGAATTGATACAATTAACTTACTCCACCCATAAAAGACAACAAAGGGAAAGAAATACAAACATTAAGCGACCAGACCATAATGGAAACCTAAACAAAGGAAGGCCATAAGGCCAATTACGCACCTTTGGGACTAGTTCGGAAAACGTGTGTACACCCGACGTCATTCGCCATTCAACCTTTAGCAGCTTTCCATAGCGTTACTGGTAGAATGGGACAACATCACACAAGACCAGATACAGCGTTTCATTCGAAGCATGATGTGTCGATACCAAGCAGCACCTGATGCTAATAGTGGACATACCCGGTATTAAGATAAGTGATTTTGATTTTTCGGGTGTGTGAACTTATTCGAGTCTCCATATTACTGCACCCAATGCAAGGCTTTAATTCTATAGTGAGTCTGCGGATAATTAGTGGTAATTTATTAAACTTTCAAAAGCTGGAAAGTTTGTGAATCAATTAAAATTTGAGGTATAGTACTAGTGGTGCGTTTTAATTGAATCTGAGTTATATATTTTATAGTACACACTGTTAGTATAAATGTACTTGTAACCATCTTCTAAAAAAAATCGCCCTAGCAAAAACAGTGTATTCTTATGAAATAAGATTATCCAGATATTAAAAAAACATTAAAAGGCCATTGTTTTGCATATAAAACCCCTGTTCAGAGTTTTGATGTCATAATAAAATATGACACTGGCGACACCTGCGACAAGAAAAGATTCAGATAACCACATGGGTCTAAATTGCGTATATTGTTTAACAGGCAAATGAGCATACCATAAAGCTACTGTCATATAAAATATTTTTAACAGCAATGGCCTAAACCATTTCAGTATTTTTTATCTTAAGGCGAAAATCTAATGGAAGTAATTAACCCACACTTCTAATAGCCAGATTCTGGCAGCTATGAAACACTAAGCTACATAGATCAACATAGATCAACACATGGTTTGGATTAGTAAACTAGAACTGAAAGTAATGATCAGGAATCGATGCAATTAACCCACATCTCACATCAGAGACACAAGGGGAAGTTTGTTTCTTTGTTTGTTTCTTTGTTTGTGTTGGAGTTTAAAGGCCCAGTCAAAACTATTTAAGGTCATTTTTCGCCGTTCAATTTACCTAGCCACAATTTTTCCTGCGCAGGCTTTTACGTAAGCGGTTAGCCAGTACAGTACACATTCTTTCGCCAGAAACTGACAACTGCCCTACTTGAAGCAAAGAAAGGGAGAGAATGACCGCAGAAAAGATTTCACGATCAATCTCCATGAAAGAACGTTGCCGACCCCGACAGGTATCGAAGCCGCGTCCTCCTGATCACCAGTTAGACGCGCATCCGATTGAGCTACCGAGGCCGGCCCTAAGCGAGACGGAAACACAAACATGAAATACCTAGACCCTAATAGAAACATCAATAGCGGAAGGCCGAAAGGACAGTTATTTTCCCACAAAATGGCCAATTGACTATCCAAAACATAAAAACGATACACACCCTCAAAGACAACCATTACCAGCATAAACCGCAACAGAAGAACCGCCTTGGAAACGTCAGTCACATTGTTTCTGAAAGAAGGAAACATAAGGATTTGACTCTTTAAAAGCAATTATGCTTGGGATACCTGAAAAATTGCCACGTCTCTTACAAGTATTCACAACATATTGTTACACGATGGAATAGGAAACCTCTCTGGTGCTTATGCACATCTAAATTATTTGAGTAGGCATATGACAGGGCGGTGCGAGTGAAATATTTAGGTGAAAGACGGTAGGCAAAATATGCTGCTCCACGCACAAATCATGCACATATCACACGATTTATGCATGAATGGTTGTGGAGAAATTATTTACCATACAGTTGGCCGCTATAAGGCTGATTTCTATAAAGTTTGCCTAGAAAGTCGCCAACCGCCAAATTGTGCTATATATAATTTTCATGCCAGTCACGATGTTGTGGGCATTCTTACCGATGGGAGTTATACCAATGATCTGTGGGGATGTTTCATCATTTTTTCCCTTTGGTATTTTAACGTAAATCAATTATCTGCTGGAATTTGCTATATGGCTATGATTGTGGATGGTATCTTTACTTTGTGACGGTCTTAGCGAGATAGCACGGGTATGCATGATTTTCCGGTAGTATTCATAGGTATAAATACCCTGAAAAACGAACATTATATCAGCAGCAGGTTAAGTGCGAACAAGTGCACACAACATCGTGACGGGCCAAAGAAAGAATCTTGAACGCCACAACGATGTGTAGTGACCTGCTGCTCCCTGCATAGTTGGTGCGGGTATTGGTACGACGCAAAAGTTGCGTTGTTCAGCAAGGGCGGACAGAACCAATTAAACAGACCGTCGAGGCCATAATAACAGGTTGTGAGAAATCTCAGGTTGTGGCGTCATTTGAAACGACGTAGAAGTTACCGGGACTTCAATGGTTGTATAGGATTCAATTGACGACCATATAATTGAAAATTGTGGTCTACATTGTGGTCGACATTGTGGTCGACGATGAGGTGGTCAACAACGTCGACATGAGGGTTCACCCTAATTGGACTTAAATTCTGGCCAGTCGCGTTTTTTTATTAATATTTTGTTGTTCGTGTATGTTATTTGCTTTCTGTAGACATTCACGTCATCCCGGCCCGAGCACAGAACATACCTTTTGCCTTCGGGGCGGACGTGGATGGGCTATAGAAGCAAATAAATATAATGTTTAGTGTTTGCGTTGTTGTATATAGATACTGTAAATAATTTATGTCATCCATTTGATATCTTTCTTGTGCCTTACCCCACAGCTGCCCGTTCACCTGTCAGAGATCACCCTCGGCTGTCTTGTCAGCATGGGGTATGCGGGACGCCGTAAACCCACATGTAACATTTCGTGTCAGTGAAGTGAGGATTTGATCTCTGGCGGGTGTTCCCAGCTGTGGAACAGCACATTGATGATCTAAAACATCAATTGTTCTAAACGATTCCATGCCTCATGTTTTTTTTCACATCAAAACATAGCATTGACAGCCACATTTGATAATCAACTTGAATCTTCCTTCCTGCGTTGATGAAGTGCGAATCCCTAGTATTCAATTAAATGGATACTGACAAGTTCGTGGTTTCTTCTGAGCAAGCAGACAAGGCAAACCCCACTTTTTCTTGGTGACGAAAAAATTTAGTAGACCCCACTTCATTGTGTTAACTGGCACTATACTAAGTTAAACTGAAGTTACTAATTGATTACTAATTTATCTTACCCACACATGGTTCTGACGTAGTGAGGTTAACAATTTACTGACTTTGACTTTACGGTAGCGTTAATATTTACGCTGTGGCTTGAAGTTAGGTATGGCGTAATAGAAACATTAATGGTAACTTGGTATGATCTGAGTTTTGTAATGTGATGAAACTTCGGATTGTAGCCTTTTACTGTAAACGTCGTCAATTAATGACGTCATGTTAGACTTCCAGTACGTAGCGTCATACTTTGCTGAGAGCAATTGATATTTCAAATCGCGTGTGCATTAATGACTAACGTTTTAGTTAGATTAACGCGTATAACACATATCTTAACGTTTGAGCTAAGCCCATTCAATATGAGACGCCAAGTTCTGCAACGGAAGGTCAGGTGGTTTTTCTCCGGGTACTCCGGTTTTCGCCCACTTATGATTAACGATCGGCTCGATATGAGTGAAATAATCTTGAAAGGGCCGTAAAACCCAAACCAAAAAAAAGCCTATTCAATCATCACTGATCATAACTGATCAGTTTACGGTGTTTTTTATAGTAACTTGAGATTTACGTTATCAATAATGGAGCGTTAAATGCAAATGGGAAAGGAGTTAGGTTATGAGGGGAACGATTTACAAGATTTTGTTAAGCAGCAGCAAGATATTGAGCGAGCAGAAAGGCAAGAGCAAAGGGATTTAGAAAGTTTAAGTTCAGAAGAACAAGAAAAGGAAAGGGCAGAAAAAGAAAAGGAAAGGGAAGAAAAGGAAAAGGAAAAGGCACATGAACTAGTTAAGCTAGAAGGGGAAAAGGAAAGGGACGAAAAGGAAAGGGCCTGAAAGGGCACATGAACTAGCTATGTTGAAGGCTAATAAGGCACTTGAGATGGCACGCATTGAAAGTGAAAGTGGGGCAAAAGGGATTATAGTGAGGCCCATTAAGAACAAATAAAACATGGGTTTGAGATACAGCAGCAAAAATTAAGGAATCAGTTGGAGAGGCAGAGAGCGAAGCTCGAATTAGAACTTGAAAGGCAAAAAGCTGAAAAGATGGCCCATGCCCGGGATCCTAAGTTACCTTATTTTGAAGAGGGTAAAGATAAAATGGATAGTTATTTATCTAGGTTTGAGAAATATGCTACGGCTTATAAATGAGATAAGAGTGTTTGGGCCGCGTATTTAAGTGCATTGCTTAAAGGGCGCGCACTTGATGTATATGGCAGGTTATCAAATGAGGATGTGGTGGATTATGATAAAGGATGTCCTATTAAAGAATTTTGACATGACAGAGCGCGGATTTAGGAAGCAGTTTCGTTATGGTAGGCCCGAGAAATCAGAAACGTTCATACAGTTCAGTAGTAGATTGAGAAGTTATTTAGAGAAATGGGTTAATATGGCAAAGATAGAAAAATCTTTTCCGGCTGTCAGTGATTTCTTGGCAAGAGAACAGTTCCTGGAGTCATGTAATAGAGAACTGTATGTACATCTGAAGCCAAAACAGTTTGGTAATTTAGATGAAATGGCTAGGGAGGCAGATTTGTTTGCAGAAGCGCGCGGGGTGTATTTAGTTGCATTAATAAGGGGCAAGCGATAATAGAGGCGCAGCGCAGGGTAAACAGGACACAGTTGACTCGAACAAACCGAGTGGTATATCTACGAAAGCCGGGTAGGGCCATTTCTTATTTACTTCTAACTTCTTACTTCTTACTTCTAACTTCTAACTTCTTACTTCTAACTTCTAACTTCTTACTTCTAACTTCTAACTTCCATGTTGTATTTTGTTGTTTTTAATATATATTTTGGGGGAGGGGGAGGGGGGGGGCGGGGTGATTTTACGGCCCTTTCAAGATTTTTACACTCATATCGAGCCGACCGTTGATCAGAGGTAAGCGAAATCCGAAGTACCCGGAGAAAAGCCATCTTGCCTTCCGTTGCAGAACTTGGTGTTTCACACTGTCAAACCTGTGTTGGCGTGTGTGTGTGTGTGTGTGTGTGTGGGTGGGAGGGAGGGAGGGTGTGGTGCGTGCGTGCGTGCGTGCGTGCGTGCATGTGTGTGTATACCTGTGTGAACATTTCTTATTTCTAACATCTTATTTCTAACTTCTAACGTCTTACTTCTAACTTCTAACTTCTAATTTCTAACTTCTAACTTCTTACTTCTAACTTCTAATTTCTAACTTCTTACTTCTAACTTCTACTTTCTAACTTCTAACTTCTAACTTCTTACTTCTAACTTCTAACTTCTAATTTCTAACTTCTTTAATCAGAGCGAAATCCGAAGTATTTTTCTTTCTTTTTTTTTTCTTTTTTCTGGGAGGCGGGGGGGGGGTGATTTTACGGCTCTTCAAGGTTTTTACACTCATATCGAGCCGATCGTTAATCAGAGGTAAGCATAATCCGAAGTACCCGGAGAACAGCCATCTGGCCTTCCGTTGCAGAACTTGGCGTTTCACACTGGCAAACATGTGTTGGCGTGTGTGTGTGTGTGTGGGGGGGGGGGTTGTGGTGCGTGCGTTCGTGCGTGCGTGCATGTGTGTGCGTATACCTTTGTGAACATTTCTAATTTCTAACTTCTTCTAACTTCTAACTTCTTACTTCTAACTTCTAACTTCTAACTTCTTACTTCTAACTTCTAATTTCTAATTTCTAACTTCTTACTTCTAACTTCTTACTTCTAACTTCTAACTTCCATGTTGTATATTGTTGTTTTTAATTTTTTTTTTTTTTTTTTTTTGGGGGGGGGGTGGGGAGGGCGGGGGTGATATTACGGCCCTTTCAAGATTTTTACACTCATATCGAGCCGATCGTTAATCAGAGGTAAGCGAAATCCGAAGTATTTTTCTTTCTTTTTTCTTTTTTTTGGGATGCGGGGGGGGGGGGGTGTGATTTTACGGCTCTTCAAGGTTTTTACACTCATATCGAGCCGATCGTTAATCAGAGGTAAGCATAATCCGAAGTACCCGGAGAACAGCCATCTGGCCTTCCGTTGCAGAACTTGGCGTTTCACACTGGCAAACCTGTGTTGGCGTGTGTGTGTGTGTGTGGGGGGGGGGGGGTTGTGGTGCGTGCGTTCGTGCGTGCGTGCATGTGTGTGTGTATACCTTTGTGAACATTTCTTATTTCTAACTTCTTATTTCTAACTTCTAACTTCTTACTTCTAACTTCTTACTTCTAACTTCTAACTTCTAACTTCTTACTTCTAACTTCTTACTTCTAACTTCTAACTTCTTACTTCTAACTTCTAACTTCTAACTTCTAACTTCCATGTTGTATATTGTTGTTTTTATTTTTTTGGGGGGGTGAGGGGGCGGGGGCTTCTTGATTTTACGGCCCTTTCAAGATTTTTACACTCATATCGAGCCGATCGTTGAACAGAGGTAAGCGAAATCCGAAGTACCCCGGAGAAAGTCCACCTGGCCTTCCGTTGCAGAACTTAGCGCTTCACACTGGCAAATCTGTTTTGGCGTGTGTGTGGGGGGGGGGGGGGACATGCGTGCTTTCGTTCGTATGAGCGTGCGTACGTGCGTGTGTGTGTAGAAGTTAGAAGTAAGAAGTTAGAAGTTAGAAATAAGAAGTTAGAAATAAGAATTGTTCACACAGGTATACACACACACACACATACGCATGCACGCACGCACGAAACGCACGCACGCACCACACCCCCCCCCCCCCCCACCAAACACACACACACGCCAACACAGGTTTGCCAGTGTGAAACGCCAAGTTCTGCAACGGAAGGCCAAATGGCATTTCTCCGGGTACTTCGGATTTGGTTACCTCTGATCAACGGTCGGCTCGATATGAGTGTAAAAAATCTTGAAAGGGCCGTAAAATCATCCCGCCCCCCCTCCCCCAAAAAATATATTAAAAACAACAATATACAACATGGAAGTTAGAAGTTAGAAGTTAGAAGTAAGAAGTTAGAAGTAAGAAGTAAGAAATTAGAAGTTAGAAGTTAGAAGTAAGAAGTTAGAAATTAGAAGTTAGAAGTTAGAAGTAAGAAGTTAGAAGTTAGAAATAAGATGTTAGAAATAAGAAATGTTCACACAGGTATACACACACATGTACGCAAGCACGCACGCACGAACGCACGCACCACACCCTCCCCCCCCCACCCCCCCCCCACACACACACACGCCAACACAGGTTTGCCAGTGTGAAACGCCAAGTTCTGCAACGGAAGGCAAAATGGCTTTTCTCCGGGTTCTTCGGATTTCGCTTACCTCTG
Organism: Lucinisca nassula; assembly: GCA_963580285.1. Taxonomy (NCBI): domain Eukaryota; kingdom Metazoa; phylum Mollusca; class Bivalvia; order Lucinida; family Lucinidae; genus Lucinisca; species Lucinisca nassula. The sequence continues at coordinate 152,541 of CAUZLF010000760.1, read as the reverse complement.
ATCAACGGTCGGCTCGATATGAGTGTAAAAATCTTGAAAGGGCTGTAAAATCACCCCCCCCCTCCCTCCCCCCAAAAATATATTAAAACCAACAATATACAACATGGAAGTTAAAAGTTAGAAGTAAGAAGTTAGAAGTAAGAAGTTAGAAGTTAGAAGTAAGAAGTTAGAAGTAGAAGTTAGAAGTTAGAACTAAGAAATGGCCCTACCCGGCTTTCGTATATATCAGATATTAAGTGTAGCATATGCGGTAAGGGGCATTTAACAATTGATTGTTTTAAGAACCCCGACAGAAAACAATTATATGGTGCAGAGGAAGGAGAAACTGGAGGTGGGGACAGCGGTGTAAAGGAAAATTTTAACACGCGCGTAGAGACTCGTGGTACTCAGGTTAAGAATGAGAATACTCAGAGTGTAGGCCGTGGTTATACACGTGGTCGTGGTAATTTTAGAGGGTCTTTTCGCGGACGCCACACATTCCCACACACCAGCTGTAGTGAAGTTAAATATGTTCTATAAAAGGGTTATCCTTTGGAAGCAAGGAATACACCACAGAAGTGAAAAATATGGAGTGTACATGTCTTCTGGGCCAGACTAGCTAGTTTCGGCCAATTAGGCCTCATCAGTGACCCTCAGATATTTTCAAAATTCCACAATGGAATCAATGATCCCAAAGGACAAGAAAATATAGTCTACACTATGATATAGGGCAGGGAGACGTTTTACCGCCGCCACACATTCTCGGTCTCTTTTCACCTTGTGGTCCCTCAAAGTGTCCGAGGAAAGGTGTTGAAACTGGCTCATGAAACGCTTATGTCAGGACATATGGGCATTCGGAAGACATTGGATAGAGTTGTAACTGAGATTAACTGGCCCGGTATTTGCGGTGATGTCGCTAGATTCTGAAAATCTTGTGATGTCTGTCAGAGAACCATTCAGAAAGGTCGGGTCACTAAAGTACCTCTAGGAAATATACGATTGGTTGATACGCCATTTAAGAGGGTGGCAGTGGACAAAGTTGGTCCAATTGAGCCTCGATCTGATAGGAAATCTCGGTATATTTCAACAATGATATATTATGCGGAAAGGTATCCAGAGGTAATAGCTTTACCGAGTATAGAGACGGAATGTGTCGCGAAGCGCGTATTGAAATGTTTAGTAGGGTTTGCATCCCTGATGAAATGTTGAGTGATTGTGGATCACAGTTTACTGCTGAGGTCACACTCTGTTGTCTTGTCAGCATGGGGGTTTGCGAGACACCGTAAACCCACATGTAGCACATACGTTTCTTGAGAAAAATAAGGACTGATGTTTTTGTCCTTCCCTTTACTGCCGTTATCAGTAAATACCTAAAACCTGGTTCTCGCTACTGAACGTCCTAATGCGGTGGTTCTAATGTGTGTGTGTTTTTTTTTTTAAAAAGGGAGATGTTTTGTTGCTGATCGTGATTCGTTTTCTTTTTAGCTAATCTGTCACGTAGTGACGAGGTGAGCTTTTGTGATCACTTTTTGTCCGACGTCAGTGCGCCCGTCCGGTCGTGCGTGCGTCCGTAAACATTTTTTCAAACGACATCTCCTCCTTAACCACTGCTCGGATTTCGACCGAACTTCACAGGAATGATTCATAAGTGGTCCCCTTTCAAGGTGGCGCAAACGGTTTCGGTACCTTGCATATCCAGGTAACAAAAGCCAACAAGAGGGCCCTGATTCGCACACCTGAATGTCACTGTCTCTAGTACATTCTATTTTAGCTCTGGTGGTCATCATGTTCATCAGAGTGGGACTATCTTAGCTATTTTGTTAGGGTGTCACCTAGGCAACATTCCTTTGAAGTTTAAATTAAATTGACCTAAGGGTTTAGGAAGAGTTGGCATTTAAAGCAAATTTACGTTTTTCTACTTTTAGCTCTGGCGGTTCATCATAGCAAGACTATTTTAGCCATTTTGGTAAAGCGTCATCTAAGCGATATTCCTATGGAGTTTGAATGTAATTGGCTCAAGGGTACAGGAGGAGTTGTCTTTTGAAGATTTTTCTATTTTTAGCCCTGGTGGCCATCTTGTTTATCAGAGTGGAATGATTTTATCTATTTTGGTAGGGAGTCACCTGGGCAACGTTCCTGTGAAGGTTGAAGCAAATTTACAATGTTTTTTTCTATTTTTAGCTCTGGTGGCCATTTTGTTCATCGGAGTGGGATCAATTTAGCTAATATAGTAGAGGGTCAACGACAAAATAGTCCTGTGAAGTTTGAATCAAATTGGCCCAAGGGGTAAGGAGGAATTGTAGTTTGAAGAATGTTTCATTTTTTTTAGCTCTTGCGGCCATCTTGTTAGTCAGAGCGGAACAATTTTATCTATTTTGGTAGGGAGTCAACAACATAATAGTCCTGTGAAGTTCGAATCAAATTGGCCCAAGGGTTAAGGTGGAGTTGTCGTTTGAAGATTTTTTCTATTTTTTGCTCTGGTGGCCATCTTGTGCGCCGCGTTGAACGATTTTAGCTATTTTGGTAGGGAGTCACCTAACTAACATTCCTGTGAAGTTTGAATCAAATTGGCCCAAAGGTTGAGGAGGAGTTCGCGTTTTGACGTAAATTTACAAAGTTTTTTCTGTTTTTAGCTATGGCGGCCATTTTGCTCATCAGAGTGGAAAAGTTTTAGCTATTTTGGTAGTGAGTCATCTAAGCAACATTCCTATGAAGTTTGAATGAAATTAGCCCATGGGTAAAGGAGGAGTAGTCGTTTGAAGATTTTTCTATTTTTAGCTCTGGTGGCCATCTTGTTAGTAAGAGCGGAATGATTTTAGCTATTTCTTTAGGGAGTCACCTACATAACATTCCTGTGAAGTTTGAATCGAATTGGCCCAAGGGTTAAGAAGGAGTTCGCGTTTGAAACAGATTTACGATGCTTTTTTTTTCTATTTTTAGCTATGGTGGCCATTTTGCTCATCAGAGCAGAAGAACCTTTTCAGCTATTTTGCTAGAGTGTCACTGAAGCAACATTCCTATGAAGTTTGAATAAAATTGGCCCAAGGGAACAGAAGCAATTGTCGTTTAAAGATTGTTTCCTATTTTTAGCTCTGGTGGCCATCTTGTTTGTCAGAGCACAACGATTTAGCTATTTTGGTAGGGAGTCATTTGGGCAACAAGTTTGAATCAAATTGGCCCAAGTGTTGAGGAGGAGTTTGTGTTTGAAGCAAATTTACGATGCTTTTTTATTTTAAGCTATGGCGGCCATTTTGCTCATCAGAGCAATACCGTTTTAGCTGTATTGGTATGCGAATTTCATTCAAACTTTATAGGAATGTTGCTAAGATTACCCTCTACCAAAATAGCTAAAACGTTTCCGCTCCGGTGAACATAATAACCCCGGCCCGAGAAATGGCCCTGTCCCTTGGCCCAATGGTTTTACATCAACTTATATAGGGAAAAACTTTTAAAAGTTTCTTGTCTGAAACCAGACGGCCAAGTTCTTTGATATTCGGTATAAAGCTTCATCTGATGGTCCTCTACCACGATTGTTTGGAATATAGCCCTGGGCCAAAAGGTAGCCCCGCTTAGGGGTCCACTTGTTTTACATCGGTTTATATACGGCAATTTTTTACAAATCTTCTTCTTTGAAACCACAAGGCCCAGGTCTTTGATATTAGCATGATACGTCATCTGGGGTACCTCTACCAAGATTGTTCAAATTATAGCCCTGGGGCCACAAATGACCCTTCTCATGGTTCCACCAGTTTAACATAAGCTCATACAGGGAACCCCTTTACAAATTTTCTTGTATGAAGCCAGAAGGCCCAAGTCTTTGATATTTGATATGAAGCTTCATTTTTTGGCCGACTACCAGGCTTGTTCAAAATATAGCCCTTGGGCCCAAAATGAACCTGTGCCGGGGTGCCCAGATAGTGACATACAAGTCACCACTGTATTGTCAAAGGGAACCACCAACTCATAAGTCTAGCTTCTGGTTATACCACAACCCCTCCTCCTCATTGACATACCTCAAGGCATTGTATGTAAATATGTTCTATAAAAAGGTTATCCTTTGGAAGCAAGGAATACACCACAGAACTGAAAAATATAGAGTGTACATTTAAGACTGTGCCGCTTCTTCTCTGTATGTTGCACTAGAACCTGACCCCCATCAATATGGTGCTCAGATCTTGACAAACAAGTCAGCTCTGTATTGCCAAAGGGAACAACAAACTCATAATTCTAGCTTCTGATGCCCGCTCAGGGGCCCACTTGTTTTACACAGGTTTATATATGTAAGACCTTTATAAATCTTCTCTGAAACCACAAGGCCCAGGTCTTTGATACTGGCATGAAGTTTCATCTAGGGACCGCTACCATGATTGTTAAAATTATATCCCTGGGGTCAAAAATGACCCCGACCCGGGGCCCACCGGTTTAACATAAACTTATATAGGGAAAACCATTTAAAATCTGAAACCAGAAGGCCCAAGTCTTAGATATGTGGTATGAAACTTCATAATGTGGCCCTCTACCACGATTGTTCAAACTACAGCCCCTCGGGCAAAATATGGACCTGTCCCGGGTTACCAGGCTAGTGACATTCAAGTCAGCTCTGCATTGTCAAAGGGAACCACAAACTCATAAGTCTAGCTTCTGATTCGAATACACCGCCTTCTTGTCACCACGAGGCATTACATATGTTAGACTGAGCCGGTCAATCTGTGTCTGGTGCAATATGACCTGATCAACAATATCCATAAGGTGCCAAGACACTGACATACAAGCCAGCTCTGAATTGTCAAAGGGAAACACCGACTCATTAACCTAGCTTGTAATGCCAACTCCCGCCACCTTACCCCCTCAGTACGTAAGTCGAAGCCGGTTCATCTCCTGAGGCACAACGGCCTAATTCTCAGCGTCTGCAAGGTGTCCATATAGTGCGTATAAGATAGCTATTTATTGTCAGAGGGAACACTAGCATCTTATGCCAACTCTCCCTCACCCCCCACTCCCTACCCCACGACCCGCCCTCAATGTCCAGATAGTATCATACAAGTCAGCTCTGTATTGTCGAAGGGAAGTTTTGAAAAATAGAAGAGAAGGCAATATCAAGAATCGATACATCCAACCCACAGCCCCAAGCAGAGACACCAAAGGGACAGACACACAATCATGAAATAACTAGACCGCAATGGAAACATCAATAGCGGAAAGCCAAACTGACAGTTACTTTTCCACAAATGGCTAATTGGCTATCCAAAACATACATACAAGCGACACAAAAAAAAACTCAAATACAAACCAAAACAAAAATAAATCCCTACGAAAGAACCGCTTTAGAACGGTCAGTGAAACGAATTTTACTGGCGGTGGTGGTCGTGGTGGTGCTGGTAGTGGTGGGGAGGGGGCATTATTGATTTTACGCGGCCGCAATCCTCGCCGATACTTCCGCTGCGATTTAGACAAATAAGCTTCTTATATAGCTTCTTATATGTTCTTTAAAGAACATATCTTAATTATGTTCTATAAAAGGGTTATCCTTTGGAAGCAAGGAATACACCACAGAACTGAAAAATATGGAGTGTATATGTTTTCTGGGCCAGACTAGCCAGTTTCGGCAAATTAGGCCTCATCAGTGACCCTCAGATATTTACAAAATTCCACAATGAAATCATTGATTCCAAAGGACAAGAAAATATAAGCTACACTATGATGTAGGACAGGGAGACGTTTTACCGCCGCCACACATTCCCGCACAACAGCTGTAGTGAAGTCTTAAGTCTGAGTAGGATATTTCAACTAAGTATTTTTAAATGAAGTTATTTTTGATATGCATACATTGTGCAGTACCTTATAAGCGTCTTATATGTTCTTTATAGAACATATCTTAAGTCTGAGTAGGATATGTCAAGTAAGTATTTTTAAATGACGTTTCTTTTGATATGCATCCATTGTGTAGTACCTTATGTGGAAAAACGACACTTGTATGCCTAGAAGCCTATAAACCACCTTTAAAAAGTCAAATTTTAACATACAGTCTATCTGTCATTGTTTTATAAAGACGATAACTTTCATGACCTTTTTCGTTTATAGGAGTAGAAGTCATTTAAAAGGTTTCTTTTTAGTTTGGTGGCTATCATGTTCAGTGGAGTGAAACGATTTATAAATGACTACATCTTCTATTGGGAAATAATTTCACAGAAATAGTCCTTGTGTCACTGTGAACCAAAATTACTTACACAATCCACTCAACCTTATACTACATACCACTTTATCTGTACAATAAGGATCGGCTAAGCGATCCAGGGCCAGTATGGCCCTCTTGGCTCCCTCTGTTTGTCTTCCTCATTGTTAGTAATGCTTCCTCTTCGTAACATTGGTAGGCTGCAATCGTTGATTGTCGCTTTTCCTGGGCATATATTTCTATATATATTTGTCAATGGGCAGAAATAGATTTTGATTTGTTTGATTTGAGGTTTAACGTCCCCGTCAACACTGTAAAGGTCATTTTGGAGACGTTAATCCAATTTTGTGAGCCTTTTACCCGACATTGAGATGAAATGACATATGAAGACCTGCCGCTCAATGAAACCAATAGGGTTTATAAGCATGGACGTGCCGACCCACACCGCTTTGCCTGGGCAGGCTTTGATCCTCTAAGCGGTTTACCAGTATTCGTGTGCGGGTCGGTTTCAGCCTTGCGTTGAAGCATCATGCAGCCCATATATTTCTTCAAGTCCCGATGGGCGGGGGCCGAAAGACTGTATTATAGTATTTCAGTTATGAAGTATTGACAGGTACACACATGCGATTGTTAAATTAAGTTTTTCAGTATTCCAAAGTTGCTACTGTTGTGTTTACCTTGGATACTGAGTGCTTCAACTTAAGTCAATACGATGGTTATGGCTATAAATACATAATTTATGAAACCAATCTTGCACTTATTGCTTCATGCAGATTCTTCAGATAACAGTTACGGACAAAATAGAAAAGTCCAGTTACATTATAATGTATGTTTGTTTATTTCAATCATTGAAATATCTATTTCCTTTGCTTCAAACGTTGACTGTTTTAGCTTTTTGTCGCGTTTTTCGGCGATAACTTTTCTGTATTGTTTTGAGCAACAGGTCCATCGAGAAAATTAAAGTCATGAAGAGCTGCCAATTTCTCGTACACGAATCAGCCATTTGGGTTTTATACATTCTATTGTAATCAGATGAACTTTTCATTTGATTTTGTTGATTGTTAATATGTGTTTGTCCATCTGTTCCTTTGATATTTGGTGTGAGCCCCAGGATAATAATTTGGGATGAGCTTTGGGTTCTAATTCGATCGGTTCCTGAAGTGCTTTATTCATTTTATTTGCAATATCACGTTAATCGTAAAGATTATGTTTGTCTAAATTTTGTTTAGCGCTTAAAAGGTAAGGTCATGATTATTTAGTCAGGACAACTTCCGCGATGATCGGAATATTTGTGTTTTTTTTTTCTTTTCAATACTAGTTATTACTAAATAAATTTTCAGTCTTCAGTCATCGCCTTCATTCCTATTTTAAATGTGGCTATCAGGTTTTTCCGATTAAGTGTAATCTTAAATACACAGTTCCACCCAAGTGCATTCTAGAGGTCATCTTGCAAACATTAAGGTCTCTCAAACAAAACCTCTCATGTATGTCTTTTTTTCTTGCGGCATCATAGCTTGTTTTGTCTTGGCGGTTTCATCCACTGTATTTCGCACAATACAAGCACCGCTTAAGGTGGCCGACCTTAATTTCGGTTGCGCAACGCTCTGCACATTTCCGTCAATCGGCACTGTACATAACGAAAGTCTCTTCTTAAGTGGTATTTATATTTTCTTTTCGACCTCTAAAACGAAGTAAATTTTCTACGATTGATAGTATGTTCAACACACACTGTTTAAAATACGTCAACAGTTATCATTTCTGGAGCTGTAAAAGCAGACAAAGCATAGAGTGCTGGCACGCAGGGGTAAAATGGCCAAAAACTTGACATAGGTTTGATAGATCCTGTATATATTGAACTGAACAGGGTCAAAACAGTCATTTTAAGTCATAGACCTTGTCAAAAGATACAGTGTCTATAAAGCCTTTACTTTGTTTTAGGTCATTTCTTGGATAGAAAAACCCTATACGTGCCAGCTACCTTTGACACGAAGATCGAGTGAAGAAACGATCGAATGTGTCGGTCACAACTGGACAAGGTCTATGCAGCCAAGAAGGCAGCTCATTTACAATAGCAGAATTTTTTTACCTTTTTATACGTCTTTTTCTCTAAGATTACTTTTGCTCTGAACTTAGCTCATGGAAGCACCTTATCTGACATCGAAAAGCTCGTCCGGAAGTGTGTCATCTTTTCAAAATGACAGTTTCAGTTGAATTTGTAAAGTGTATCTAACACTAGAATAATAGATGTAGTATTAGTTATACAACATCAGAATGAGAATTGTTTACTGATGACACGTTCTTAGACAACCCCTCACCAGGACAACATGTTGAATGCCATACTATATCTCCTTTAAATTAAAGTACACTACATTTGCTATCCTGTTTGTTTACACTTGCAACACAAATTACACAATAAAATGTTAGTTCTTTGGATGTACCTTTACACACCGCCTGTGTTAGACACCGCATGTGTAAACTTTTAGTTTGTTGTGATGAAATCATGACGACATAAAAAACAAACGATGGATTGAATCAAAGTCCGCATGCTACTGATTTTTTTTTTTCTGGCTGAGAACTGACAATTATGCCCGTAGAATGATTTGTTTGATTTGAGGTTCAACACTGTAAAGGTCATTTTGGAGACGTTGCTTCCAATTTTGTGGGACTTTTACCCGACATTGAGATGAAATGACTTCTCAAGCCCTGTCACCCGATGAAACCAATAGGGTTTATAAGCATGGACGGTCTGACTCGCACTGCTTTGCCTGGGCAGGCTCAGATCCTCTAAGCGGTTTACCAGTTCTCGAGTGCGGGTCGGATTCAGCTCCGCATGGAAGCATCATGCAGCCCATATATTTCTACAAACCCCGATGGGCGGGGGCCGGTAGAATGAATCAATCAGTCTGCATAGGCATACTACTGAATTTTATTGTGGTCGAGAACTGCTGACAGTCTCTCTCTCTCTCTCTCTCTCTCTCTCTCTCTTAAGTCCCTTGACTTTTTCTTCTTTCGACATATAATGCGATCGGTCATCAGACCATTACTCGCAGGTGTATATTACATACACACCAGGTATGCAAAATGAAAGCCTACACACTAATCATGTAATTACGGTAGGGGTCTTGAACCTGCACAGGGCATGACTCTCCCTGCATAGGGGGCCTCCAGTTAACGTCGCGATCCGAAGGACGGTGCACTTTATGACATTCATCCCTGCAATTAATGCCAATGGGGCGTGTACGGACACCGAAATTTTATCGCCGCTGCAGGGAATCGAACCCGGGTCCTCTAGTATCAGAGGCAAGTGCACTAACCACTGAGCAATCAGTCTCCCACTTGGCATCACACAAACACGCCTTTTATAATATTAACCCTGTAAAACCCCACTTTTAAACAGTAAAACTGAGTTTTCCTAGTTTTGTCGTACATATTTCCAATAACGCTTCATTGCATTTGAATAGCTTTTCAAATAGCCACCGATAGCAGTTTATCTCCAGCAAATTGTTTTTATAATGACCGAGATATGTCAAACTGAAATGCATGCAGTCATATACACTGGCCAATTTACGAGTTACATTGTAAAATGGACTGAAAGGCTAAGATTCGCAATTACATTAAATGCCGTTAGACTTGACAAAGCTTCAAGTCAGATATTTGATAGAATTGTGTTGCAAAAATGAACCTCTTGCCATTTCAAAGCGCACAGTTTATCGGTGGGTCAAAGCTGTTAAAGCTGGTAAATAATCGGTCAAAGATGATGCCTGTGTTGGTAGGCCACAGACCGCCAACACCAAGGCAACCATCACTGCTGTAAATGCAGCGGTCGAAGATGATACTCGACTGTCAATGAAAGAGATAGCTTAATGCACTGGCATATCAGAAGCCAGTGTGCATACCATTCTGACAAAATATTTGGGCTTGAGAAAGATTTGCGCTAGGTGGATACCCCATTTGCTCACTGAAGAGCAAAAGAAGTAATGCCTTTAATGCGCCCAACAGCTTTTGAAATAAAGCGCTGCAAACATTGCATCACGCCCCGCCATTGCACTTACAATCGTTGATATGAATATAAAAGTTAGTACAAAATGTGAATGCAAACGCAAGAAAGCGGGCATAAAGCGCAGATGAAATGAGTCCTGACAAAACTAGCTAGATAATTGTCTCCGACCGTATGGAAAAGAAACTGTCATTTTGGCCTCTTGCGTGATGTTTTAATTAAGTTGTATATGTTGTTTTTTTCCCCTTTGTTGTCTTCAATGCGAGGTGTTAGGTAATTGTATCGATGCCTAATCATTGGCTTTACTTTTGTATGGCAAATCCTATGTAGATGCATGACCTACCTGGGTGACACCTTTGTTTCAGTATACAACTGACTTAAAAAAATGAGATTTTGACAAAAAATGATATTTTGCATGAATAGCTTTATCTTATAACGACCCCCATTTTTATGAATGACCTACTGTTTTTATTTGACAGGTTTTGCAAATCACATTTAGATATATCACTTTTCTTGGTGATCACATCATTTGTATAGCAGAAAGTTCTTTAATAATTTGAAAAATATGTATATATATTTTCATATTTTTTAGTTTATGTTTACTTTTGAAACGGCCCACACTATCTTATTGGAAAGCTGTCAACCTATTTTCATTTCATAGTTTTGCGGATTACATATAGATGCATCAGCTATCATGTCTTAGCTCAGAAGCAACTATAATGTTTGTGATGTTTTAAAAACAAATATGTTTTGCCTGTAATGGTAACATTAGAAACGACCTTTTTTCTTAAAATAGCACTATAGCTCCAATCTTTCGTTATACTGCAGCAGATAATAAGCATAAATATCATCTATTTGCGTGACGTTATAATTTCTAGCAAAACAGTTATTTTAATGTTTGCGATCTTCGCGAAAAATGTGTTTTGCCTGTATTTTTTACTTTTGAAACGGCCCTCATTCTCTAATATGACCGGTGACCCCCCTTTTGTATGTTTTTGAATATCGTATGAATATACATAATTTATCTTAGTAAGTCCAAAATCTCTAGGGCAGAAGTTACTTTAATTTTCGCATTTGTGTCAAATTTTTGCGATTTCCCGTTACAATCAATGCAAACTATGTGTGAAATGGTGTAACTATTGGATTGACCCCCATTCCTTCCCAGTCTCGGTGACATGATATTTTATTAATTTAATCTAACATTAAGTCCTTGCTGGAGTCTTTGTCATAATATAAGGAAATTCTCTAGGGCAGGTATCTCAGAATTTACATCGCCATTATCCTCGCCCTTACCTCTGTCGCGGTATACACTAATTTTGTTTAGTCCGCGTGAAGGTTTCCTAACTCATCAGTGTAACATCTCCGAGAACATACAACTAAAAAAACTACAGAGATGAAACAAGGTTGAGAACTAGACAACAGAATTGCTGGAGCAAAAGAAAACCAACAGTTAGACTCCGCAAGTCTGATTCTACTTCGATCCCAGACACTATCACGTAGTCGGCCAAATGCTGCACTAGCTTTTGCAATCTTGGCATTGACTTCATTAGCAACGTGCACGGCACCTGACAGTGTGCTCCCAAGGTAGGTGAACTTGTCTACCACTTGCAATCTTTGACCTTTCACTGTGATGGTGGACTCTTTGTAAGGCTTACCAGGTGCTGACTGATAGACTACTTCAGTCCATGCAAGGCTACTAAAAAGGACGTCCAGCTGAGCGGTAAGAAAATATCCCGATCAGATGGCTCAGGGCCATCATATCAGGATCTACACTGTTTGCATAAGTATCTGTGTAAGGGATAACCATTGTTACGCAGTAACAAACATTGGAATCGAAAGGAATAATTTGAAACTCTGTGTAGGTATACTCTCATCTATTCCAAACATACACAGCCATACCATCAACTGTTTCAAACACCGAATTTTAAATTCAGACAATTCCATAATGAAATATCAGGACTGAACTAACTGAAATCAAATCAATCACCAAAACCGTACCCCCTTTCGATAAAAGAAAAAAAAATCTACAAAGATGATTGACAGCTGAGACATATGCCTATATACCAGTATTTGAAGCAAAGAGTGTAGACCCTGAGCAGCCGCCTGAGCAGACGCCGCATTTTGTGGCATATTATCTGGGTATAAACTGTTTGCCAAAGGCGTCCAGCAACACGCAACACTCTGACCCACATGTAACATATAGCAAGATAATTTTCTGTTAACAACCATAACCTTGGTTTCCCCAAATCAGTGCTAGTCACGTGAACAACAACATTATCTCTGATTCTGTCATTCAGTAAGCCCTGTCGCCCAATGAAACCAAAAGGCTTATATGCAATGGACAATCTGGCTCACTCCGCCTCTCTGACAAGATTGTAAAACAATTCACCCGAAAATGGGCATTTTCAGCAATCAAAGGGACATAATTCTATGATAAATATGCCGACCTCACCAGTTTTTAAAACTCAGCCAAGCTTATATCCCTGACTTACTTACATGTAAGTTTCAAGAAGATTCGATCAGACACTGAAAATGCTACAATGGTGACAAGGTCAAAAACAGGCATTTTCTGTAGAAGTGAAGTAACTCTATGATAAATATGCCAGCCTCACTGGTTTTTAAACTCGCTCGAGCTTTTATAAGACTTATGTAAGTTTCAAGAAGTTCAAATCAACACTGAAGGGTCTACGGTGATGACAATGTAAAAAATAAGCATTTTCAGCAAAGTAGGGGACATGACTCTGTGAGTAATAGACCTACATTGCTAATTTTCAAACTCATCCGAGATTTTATCCCTGACTTACTTGTTTGTACTTTTCAAGAAGACATGATTAACACTAAAGGTGTTACGGTGATGACATGGTCAAAAATAGGCATTTTCTGCAATCAAAGCGACATAACTCTATGATAAATAAACTGACCTCATCAGTTTTTTAACTCATCCAAGCTTTATTTAACCCGGACTTACTTACAGGTATGTTTCTAGAAGATCCGATAAAAACTGAAGGGGCTACGTTGATGACAATGTCAAAAATATGCATTTTCTGAAATCAAGGGTATAAACTCTCTGCAATATAGGCCGACCTCACCAATATTTAAACTCTGCTGATGTTTTATCCCTTATTTATTGACATTTCAGTTTCAAGAAGATCCGATGGAAGCTGAAGTGATATCCAGGTCAAAAACAGGCATTTTCAGCTATCAAGGGGAAGTAACTCTATGATACATACGCCGACCTCGCCAGTTTTCGAACTCATCCGAGTTTTTATCCCTGACTTACTTGTTCGTAAGTTTCAAGAGCATCCGATTAACACTGAAGGGGTTGCGGTGATGACACAGTCAAAACTAAGCATTTTCAGCAAAATAGGTGGCAAAACTATGTGAGTAATCGACCGACATCACCAGTTTTCGAAGTCATCCGAGCTTTTATCCCTGACTTACTTGTTTGTAAGTTTCAAGAACATCCGATCAACACTTTAGGGGCTACGGTGATGACAAGGTCGAAAATAAGCATTTTCAGCAAAGTAGGGGACATAACTCCGTGAGTAATCGACCGACATCGCTAGTTTTCAAACTCCTCCGAGCTTATATCCCTGACTTACTTGTTTGTAAGTTTCAAGCATCTGATCAAAACTGAAGTTGCTACGGTGATGACAAGGTCAAAAATAAGCATTTTCCGCAAAGTAGGGGACATAACTCCGTAATTAATCGACCAACATTGCTAGTTTTTGAACTCTTCCGAGCATTCAACCCTGACTTACTTGTTCATAAGTTCCAGGAAGATCCGATCAAAACTGAAGTGGCTACGGTGATGACAAGGTCAAAAATAGGCATTTTCAGCAATCAAGGGGGCGTAACTCTATGATTAATTGGCCGACTTGGCCGGTTTTCGAAATCGTCCGAGTTATTATCCCTAGCCACCTTACATATAACTTTCAGAAAGATCTTATCAAAACTGAAGGTGCTACTGTGATGACAAGCATTTTCCCATTGTAAGTCTATGAGACCTTGTGGTTCCTATAGCAACCAAAGTTTTCATTCGATTTCGAAAACATGTTGATGACATCAATGCTCAACTAGATGCATGCTACAGATGAGAAATGGTTGAGATAAGCTTGCAGGATGCAGAGATATAACTGGTCAAAGGTGTGGACGGACGGACGGACGACAGGGGACCCACTACTATAAGCTCCTGTGGAGCCTTCGGCCCAGGTGAGCTAAAAACCTTAAAACGAATAAACGGAAACCTTCAAATAACGAGGTTAAAAGCACCAAGGAAGCAAAAGAACAGGGTTTCATGTATTAGTTTTGCTATTTTGACAGTTTTATGTTTTTTATCAAACATGCTTTAAAGTATTTGGGTCGATAGGTAGGAAAATCTTTTTCCTTGATGGCAATATAAATTGCATTGTCAGCACAAAAAATCAGGGTACGTCGGCTTAGGCGAATAAATTTTACGATAATTTAATCAGTTATACGGTGTTTCTCTTTTAACTAAATGTTATACCCAGCATGCTCTTCGTCCTTTCATCGATTCTGAAATTAATCAAAAACGTCATTACATCAAAAATATCCTAAATGAATAAGGGTTTGGATTTTATAGATTTACCTAGTATCTTCTTAAACAATTTGGTGATTTCATCTATTCCAGCTCATTTTCAAAATACTGAAACACCCATAATTTGCTATAAATACAATAAACCTGTTAGATCCATAATTTTTAAATATCAATAAACTTGTTTCTGATCATGATATTGACACTAACGCTCCTGATACCTGTGATTGTAAAAGTTCAATGTATTGCTATTCTGCTGCTGGTCATATTATTACTGACAATTTAAAAATGATTTCTGATTCTAGGATACGAAATATAATGTCTAAAGGACCGAATTATCGATTTCCTTCTAAAATTGATTTCAATAAGTGAAGAGATAAAATCGCTGCTGCCTTGAAGGAATTTGGAGATCGATGGTGTAAACGAGTGTATGATGAGCATAAAGCTCTCAAAGAACGGAAACTTGGCATTCTCAAAATTATTGAACAAACGCATTTTCTTTCTACTCTCAAAATACGATCTTATTACCTCCTAAACCTAAGATGTCTTTACGTCACCTTAAACTATTAAAAAAAAGCATTAGAAGTTTGTTTTGGCTCCAGCAGATAAGGCCGCTGACAATGTGGTCGTTGTTTGACGGCTACATTATGTTAAATAGAAGTGAAGGTAATGATCAGGAATCGATACAATAAAACAACAGCTCCCATCAGAGATACCAAGGGAAAGAAACACAAACATAAAATGGAAACATCACTTGCGGAAAACCAAAAGGAAAGTTAATTTCCCACAAAATGGCCAACTGGCTATTCAAAACAAAATAATATAAGCGATACACACACTCAAAGACAAGTCATAACAGATATAAACCACGACAGAAGAACCGCCTCGGAACGGTCAGTGAAACGAGTTTCAAAAGAGTTTCACTTGGGGGCTGAAATCGATTTTACGTGGCCACAATCCTCGCCCTTACTTCCGTCGCAATTTAGACTAATAAGTTGTTCAGTCCGCATGAAGGCCTCCTCACTCATCAGTGAAACATCTCCGTGAGCACAAAAATCAAACAACAACAGAGCTGAAATAACGGTGAGGACAAAAAAGCACTGGAATGTTGGAGCAAAAGAAAACCAACAGTTACACTCTTATACTCTTCAGCAAGAACTTTGTGGTACTGAGGCCTGTGAACCGCAAGCTTTGGCTCTAGAGAGGGCTTTAGTTGATGACCACATTTGTCGGTCAGCCACCAAATTTGCTGTATGTGTCACAGAAGGCCAAGACAAGCTTCCTACGATATATTGGTTGCCTAAACTTCATTAAAGACAATACGAAGTGCGGTTTATTGCAAATTCAAGCTCTTGTACCACCACTGAACTTTCCAAATTATTAACTCCATGTTTTACTGCAATCAAAAACATGTGATTAAATATTGCGACAAAGTCGTTGAAAGATCAGGGAGAAATCTGTTTTGACCTATACAATATTCTAATAAAGTTTTAAATAAATTGAAATCCAGACGTTTTCATGTTTAAAGTCTGTCTACTTATGATTTTTCCACCCTTTATACTACACTTCTTCACAATCTTATAAAAAAAAACTTAACAATTTAATTGAATGAACATTTCACAGGGATGACACACTCTTTCTTACGTGTAATGTAAGAAATGCTTTGTTCACTTCTGAAGAGCATAAAAACATATACTTTATGGTCATGCCAGAAAGTGTGTGAAGCTCTCACCTTTCTACTTGACAATATTTACATAAGATTTGGAACTAAGCTATTTATACAAGTTGTGGGCATTCCGATGGGTATAAATTGCGCACCCTTTGTGGCTAATTTGTTCTTGTTTTGTTATGAAAGAGACTTCATGATGTCCCTTGCCTTTGAAAACCAATCTGAAATCATGCAGCCGTTAGCTCGCTTTCTATATATTTGGATGATTTATTAAATATAATCAATACATATTTCGATGTTTTGAGCAGCCACATTTATCCCCAGAGCTTCAGTTAAATAAACAAATACCTCTGATACAGAGGCCCCGTTTTTGGATTTGCATCTATCTATTGTAGATGGGTATGATTCTTGCAAAATTAATGATAAACTCGATGATGTTGGTTTTGAGATTGTATTTTCTTTCTTTCTTTGATGGTGATGTTCCTCTTGCGGCATCCTATGTCGTTTATATTTCGCTATTAATTCGATTTGTCAGATGGTCTAGTCATGTAACTGACTTCAAAACTCGTAATTGAGTGTTAACTGCTAAACTTCTTAATCAGGGTTATCGGTACCATACCATAAACTACGCAAATAAAAATCAAAAATGAGTTCCTTTAAGAGCAATGAAAACATTCATAAGAAAGAAGATGGGTCATACTACGTAGTTTCAGCTAATAAAGCCTCATCAGTGACCCTGTAATGATCCGGCAAACAAAGCCAGAGGAAACATACTGCAATTTTGCGAATTTCGAATAAGCAGTCGATTCAAATAAAAATCAAAGACTGGTATAAATCAAAATGGGGTCCAAATAATTAAAAACCTGTCTAGAATATGAGTCTAAACCAATAATTTATTTCTGATTTCTCAGAATATTCACGCTGATCTAAAAGGAACAAAAGTAAAATATAAACTGCACTATGGTTGATGTACGGTTGATGCAAAGTAGAAGTAAAACAAAGATCAGGAATTGATACAATTAACTTACTCCACCCATAAAAGACACCAAAGGGAAAGAAATACAAACATTAAGCGACCAGACCATAATGGAAACCTAAACAAAGGAAGGCCATAAGGACAGTTACTTTCCCACATAATGGCCATATGGCCATCCAAAATTAAAAGACACAAGTGATACACACAGTAAGTAACAAACAACAACATAACTAAATCGCCACAGAAGAGCCGCCTTGGAACGGTCAGTGGAAGATTTCCACTGGGGGGCTTAAATCGATTTTACGTGGCCACAATCCTCGCCCTTACTTCCGTCGCGATTTAGACAAATAATTTGTTCAGTCCGCATGAAGGCCTCCTAACTCATCAGTGCAACATCTCCGTGAACACAAAAATCAAAGAACCACAGAGGTGAGACAACGGTGAGGACTCGACAGCAAGAAACCACTGAAATGCTGTAGCAAAAGAAAACCAACAGTTAGACTCCGATGAGCCCGACCAGAGACAGAGCATCAGGCACCAACCAACATTATCTCTCTAATTTTCAATAAGCCTTTACGTTGGAGCCGTCATAGAATCTGAGGCCTGACCAACCGGCGTGCAATTAAAGAGGGAAGCAAAGTTGCCATTCGTGATTGGGTTAACTACTATGCATGCAGTCTGTCGTATAACATCCATGTTGTACCCAATCTTTTTATATCGAAGAATGATTTTACGAAATTGGGTGCTGAAGTCATTGCGGTTATATATTTTTCTGAATTTATATACTAAGTCACCATAAAATTCGGGTTCCGATAGACCTTGTTGCAGAAGAGATGTAAGTCCAATATTGAATTTTGAAATTAAATCAGAATGGCGTCTATAAAATTTTGAAAAGGCTTTGCGTAGTTTATGGTACCGATAACCCTGATTAAGGAGTTTAGCCGTTCAATTTTTTAGAGACGTCATTCTGATTAAATTTCAAAATTCAATGTTGGACTTAAATTTCTTCTGCGACAAGGTCTGTCGAAAGCCGAATTTTATTGTGGCTTAGTATATAAATTCAGAAAAATATATAAATGCAATGACTTCAGGACCAAATTTCGTGAAATCTTTCTTCGATATAAAAGTTAGGGTACAACATAAAGGTTATACGACAGACTGCAGGGATGGTTGATAACCCAATCATGGTTGACAACTTTGCTACCCTCATTAATTGCACGCCAGTGGGTCAGGCCTCAGAATCTATGGCGGTTCCAGCGTAAAGGATTGCTGAGAATCAGAGAGTACCCAAATTGAGGTAATGCTCGTTGGTGTCTGATGCTCTGTCTCTGGTCGGGCCCATCGGAGTCAAAATGTTGGTCCTCATTTGCTCCAGCATTTCAGTTGTCTCTTGATGTCGAGTACTCACCGTTGTTTCATCCCTGTGATTTTTTTTGTCGTCAAGGCTCTAAATCATTTTATTTCTTCCATTCTAAGTTATCGTGGTACTGATTCTGATACAACGCCGTGTTCACTTGTTTTCCCACGGGGAGGATTTGATACGTCAGACATTCATTACTTTATTGAAATACACGCCGAGATTCGCGGATAATGTGTTTCCGACTGTCTAATATGTCCCCATAGCAAAGATTTATAACCACGTTGCATTATGCAAGATATCAATTTGTATATTAGAATCTAACAAAAAACATAAGAAACACATTATTTATAACGACTTCTTAGCTTCTATACTATAATGTATAACATATTAACATCAGAACACGGAAGGAAGCACAGATCTCTGTCTCTAGTGCAGTTTACGTCCGTCTTTAGTTAAAATATTTTAACTTTTGTGTAGATGTATAGGATTTAATATTACCGTCCACATATAAAACAATATAACCTCACATCCATTATGTTTTAATATCTCAGGAAACTAAATATAGGTGTCATTTGACATTTGTTTCAATAAAAGTACAGTTACCGATCGTTTCTCTTTTTAATTTTGTCGAAAGAGTCTAATTAGTATTTCATATGACCACTGTGGCCTCTAATAGGGACGAAAAGGACCACAAAAGTGTTCTGTATGCTAACTGTACTTTTATTGAAAACAATGTCAAATGACACCTAAATATAGTTTGTGGTCCTTTTCGTCCCTATTTGAGGCCACAGTGGTCATATGAAATACTTATTAGACTCTTTCGATAAAATTAAAAAGAGAAACGATCGGTAACTGATACAATCTGATCCCAAATTCTTCCAACAATATCACTAGAGAAAGAAGTCGAAACATGGAATGACAACAATAACCAGTCAGCAAAACGGACCACAGGAAAATCAAGACAGCAGCGCTTTCCAAAACAGGTGGTGACTCAGAATATTCACACCTACCTAAAAGGAGCAAAATACATAATTGGGGAAAGAATCTGAATCACCAACATGACAAACATCAAACGGAAAGGACAATGGTAACAAAAAACGTACAACCAAAAAGAGGAAAGAATCAGAATCATCAACGTAACAACATAATATGGTAAAAGAAATAATCAGAAGCACCAATACACAATATGAAGGAAGCCCAGCAAAAGCACCGACTTGGAATAGTCGGTAAAATTACTGCTGGGTTTAAGTTAACTTTTACGGGATCCAAACCCTCACCCTCATTTTCACTGTGGTTCAAAAAAGTATAAGACTTGCTCCCGTCCAACTGATAATTAAGTTTTGTTTCATGAACAAGATTATCGCTGATTTAGCTGACCAGTCAGACTAGCTAGTCTGGCCCAGAAAACATGTGCACTTCATATTTTTCACTTCTGTGGTGTGTTCCTTGCTTCCAAAGGATAACACTTTTATAGAACATATTTAACTTCACTACAGCTGGTGTGTGGGAAGGTGTGGCGGCGGTAAAACGTCTCCCTGCCCTACATCATAGTGTAGATTATATCTTCTTGTCCTTTGGGATCATTGATTCCATTGTGGAATTTTAAAAATATCTGAGGGTCACTGATGAGGCCTAATTGGCCGAAACTAGCTAGTCTGGCCCAGATAACATGTACACTTCATATTTTTTTAACTTCTGTGGTGTATCCCTTGCTTCCAAAGGATAACCCTTTTATAGAACATATTGAAAGGTTTGCAAATTAAATAAGTAAATATATTTCAGGAACTGATCGAGTCAGATCCATAAGCCCATCCGAATCAAGCAAAGTGATGCACGTACAAACGCATCTCGACAACAGTGTTTACCGGCATAGGCGGCAAATAATTAACATTCGAACATAAAACAGCGAATACCTCAACAGCGGCACCGTACCGGGATGGGGAGCAATAACTGCCGAGGGTCCAAACCAGCCGCGCGGGTCCCAAACCCTAATGCCATCCTCCGCCGCGGCCTTCACAGCCCGTCTCGCAAGGTGACCCCTCAGCTTAATCAACGAAAAGGCCGCGACAAATCAAGGCGGACGTGTCATCAGCCACAACGCTCAGACACCCGAAGTACCTGGTGCGTCAGCAACGCCATCGGATACAGAGTAAACAACGACCGCAGGGAGAACCCCCGAAACAGCCTAGTGTCCAGCGACAAACAACCAAACATCCAGTCCCACTCAGGATCACCAAAGAGCTCTAACTGCGGCTCACCGTTGCAGAACCAAAGACACTGTAAAGCCCCTATCGCAATCGGGAAAACCACAACTCCGCAGTCTACCGAACCGCTTCCACAGCAACGCGACAAGCCTGCACTCCACGACAACACATCAAAACCTCTCTGAAAACTTGGCTCTCCCAACGGCACCATCGACAACTCCACTGCTAAAGGTTGTACTTTTAGAAAACCGAAATCAGGGGTGCCGCCCTTCGATTGGTTCCCTGTATGAAGCAGCGTATCGCTAATAAAGTTCAGACAGTCGCCGACAACAAGTCTTTCGTGAGCTGAGAAAAGCTCAAGGACATTTGGTAAAAGATCTCTAGCACGAAAACCAGATGTACAAAGGCATATCAGAAACCTATCGAATCAGAACTAAAAGCCGACTACAAACACCAAAGACACATCCGAACGAATAACAAAACCGCAGACAACAAGCCGAGGCAGCAGCCCTTTCCTAAACAGGCCGCAACCCAGCCACTGCCACTGAAGTAAATAATGTGGACACTCAGAAGTGTAAAAGCTATTGTCTGAGATTTTTGTCTGCTCAGTAGAATATTTGGACAGATTATTTTACAATATAAGGGCGTTTGGTTTATCTATTGCATTGAATTGGTAATAGAGAATCTTACAAGAGTGTTCATGTGTTATTGAATTTATTAAATGAGTTGCAAATTGAAAAGGGAAAAGAATGCGAGGCTTTGCCGAGCATTTTATCACATTTCCTAAACGAGTTTAATGAATTTAATAATACATGAACATGAATGCGGAATTCTATTAATCATATGACATTTAAAACGAATTTTATTCACGACTTTTCAACCAAGAAATGTCAATATTCCGTCATTAGTAAACGCGACGTCGTTAGGACGTCGTACATGTAACATTACGCAGCGTATCTAACTAATTTGCATATTTAATCCACTAGTGGATTATCGCATTAATTACATGGCGTTATTACAATCTCAGACGCGGCGTCATATGATAAACAAAATTCTCTACAAGTCAAGAAAATTGTCAAATCCCTGATCGAATTATGCATTCCGCTATACATTTAGAATATACTAATATACTAATATTGTTCTTAGTTAAGAGATTCATTAATTTAATATGAAAGATAGAAGAACAAAACAAAGATAGGAATCAATACAATTACCTCACACCTTCCGGGCCTCCGCCAATCGGTGCGAGGAGAAATAGATCGGATTGCATGGTGCTTCCACGAAAAGTTGAACCCGGCCGCACATGTAAACGGATTTGAAGGCATGCCCAGGCACGGTCGTGCGCGTTGGACATAAAAACACTTGTACTTTCATTTAGTGGCATGACCTGAGATGTCATTTCATCTCAATGTCGGAAGAATTCCCCGCAAAATTGAAAGTAACGTCTCCAAAATGACTTAAATAGTGTCGACAGGGACGTGAAACCTCAAATCAAACAAAACAAAACCTCACACCTTCAACAATAAGAAACACCGACATAAAACAACTTTGTTTCCCTCATTTGTCCACTTCGGTGGGCCAGGCCTCAAATTCTATGACAATTCCCGCGTAAAGGCTTACTTAGAATTAAAATTTAATTTTACGTAATTTTGACGGTACCTGATAATCTGTCTCTGGTCGGACACATCGGAGTGCTAACCGTTCTTTCATCTTTGTGTTTGTTTGGTTTTTGTGTTCTCGGAGATGTTGCACTGATGAGTTAGGAGGCCTTCATGGGGACTGAAAAGAAGTATTTGTCTAAATTGCGACAAAAGTTAGGACGTGGATAGCGGCCGCGTAAAATCGATTTAAAATATCCGAGGGTCACTGATGAGGCCTGATTGGCCGATATTAGCTAGTCTGGCCCAGAAAACATGTACACTCACTATTTTTCACTTCTGTGGTGTATTCCTTGTTTCCAAAGGTTAACCCTTTTATAGAACATATTTTACTTCACTACAGCTGGTGCGTGGGAATGTGTGGCGGCGGTAAGACGGCTCCCTGCCCTACATCATAGTGTAGATTATATTTTCTTGTACTTTGGGATCATTGATTCCATTGTTGAATTTTGAAAATATCTGAGGGTCACTGATGAGGCCTAATTGGCCGAAACTAGCTAGTCTGGCCCAGAAAACATGTACACTCACTATTTTTCACTTCTGTGGTGTATTCCTTGTTTCCAAAGGATAACCGTTTTATAGAACATATTTATAAAAATGTCAAAGTAGAAGTAAAACAAACATCAGGAATAGATACAATTAACTTACTCCACCCATCAAAGACACCAAAGGGAAAGAAACACAAACTATTATGGAAACCTAAACAAAGGAAGGCCATAAGGACAGTTACTTTCCCACAAAATGGCCAAATGGTCATCCAAAATAAAAAGACAAAAGTGATACCCACACAGTAAGTAACAAACAAGGACATAAATAAACAGCCACAGAAGAACCGCCTTGGAACGGTCAGTGGGAAGAATTCCACTGGGGGCTTAAATCGATTTTACATGGCCATAATCCTCGCCCTTACCTCTGTCGCGGTATACCCTTATTTTGTTTAGTCTGCATGAAGGCTTCCTAACTCATCCGAGAACATACGAATCAAAAAACTACAGAGATGAAACAAGGTTGAGGACTCGACAGCATACATCAACAGAATTGCTGGAGCAAAAGAAAACCAACAGTTAGACTCCAAGGGGCCCGACCAAAGACGGAGCACCAGGCGCCAATCAACATAAAGAATACTAAAATAAAATAAAATTCCATGTATGTTTTTACGCTGGAACCGTCAAAAAATCTTAGGCCCGACCCACCGGTGTGCAATCAAAGAGGGAAGCAAAGTTGCAAACCGTGATTGGGTTAACCACCATACATGCAGTCTGTTTTATAACATTTATGTTGTACCCAATCTTTATATATCGACGAACGATTTTACGAAATTGGGTACTAAAGTCATTATAGGCATGTATTTTTCTAGATTTATGTACTAAGTAACCATAGAATTCGGGTTCCGATAGGCCTTGTTGCAGAAGTGTTTTAAGTCCAACATTGAATTTTGATCAGAATGACGTCTATAAAACTTAGAAAAGGCTTTAACGTAAAGGCTTATTGAAAATTTAAAGAGATAATGTTGGTTGGTGCCTGATGCTCTGTCTCTGGTCGGGCTCATCGGAGTCTTACTGTTGGTTTTCTTTTGCTCCAGCGTTTCAGTGGTTTCTTGCTGTCGAGTCCTCACCGTTGTCTCACCTCTGTGGTTCTTTGATTTCTGTGTTCACGGAGATGTTGCACTGATGAGTTAGGAGGCCTTCATGCGGACTGAACAAATTATTTGTCTAAATCGCGACGGAAGTAAGGGCGAGGATTGTGGCCACGTAAAATCGATTTAAGCCCCCCAGTGGAAATCTTCCACTGACCGTTCCAAGGCGGCTCTTCCGTGGCGATTTATTTATGTTGTTGTATGTTACTTACTGTGTGTATCACTTGTGTCTTTTAATTTTGGATGGCCATATGGCCATTTTGTGGGAAAGTAACTGTCCATATGGCCTTCCTTTGTTTAGGTTTCCATTATGGTCTGGTCGCTTAATGTTTGTATTTCTTTCCCTTTGGTGTCTTTTATGGATGGAGTAAGTTAATTGTATCAATTCCTGATCTTTGTTTTACTTCTACTTTACGTAGTTTATGATACCGATACCCCTGATTAAGAAGTTAAGCGGTTAATAATTTAGTACGAGTGTTGAAGTCGGATACATGACTAGACACTCTAGCAAATCGAATTAACTGCGAAATATAAACCCCGTACAATGTCGCACGAGGAACATTATCGTCCAAAAAAGGAAAATTTACAATCTCGAAATCAAAATCATCACGTTTATCATAAATTTTGCAAGAAACAAATCCATCTACAATAGATAGATGTAAATCCAAAAACGGGGCCTCGGTATCAGAGGAATTTGCATTGTTTAACTGATGTTCTTGGGGATAAATCTGACTGATCAAACCGTCAAATTAAGTATTGTCAATATTTAATAAATCATCTAAATATCTAGAAGTAGAGCTAAAAGCTTCAATAATGTTAGATTTGTTATCAGTGGAAAGCGACAACATGAAGTATCTTTCATAACAATACAAGAACAGATTAGCCACAAGAGGTGCGCAATTCGTACTCATCGGAATACCCACAATTTGTCTAAATAACTTTGTACCGAATCTAATATAAATATTGTAAAGTAGAAAGGTGAGGGCATCACACACTTTCTGACATGACCAAAGTGTATAATTCTTATGCTCTTTAGAAGTGAAAATTGCATTTCTGAAACTACATGCAAGATAGAGAGAATCATCTTTGTGAAAAGCCCATTCAATTAAATCATTTAGCTTGTCTTTTATAAGATTATGAGGAAGTGTAGTGTAAAGAGTGGAACAATCGTAAGTAGACAGACTTGACGCACGAAAATGTCTGGATTTCAATTTATTTATAGCCTCATTCGAATTTTGTATAGACCAAAACAGATTTCTTCCCGATCTTTCAAAGACTTTATCACAATGTTTAATCACATGCGTTTTAATAGCAGCAAGACAGGCAGTTAATAATTTAGAAAGTTCAGTGGTAGTGCAAGAGCTAAAATTTGCAATAAACCGAGCTTTGTAAGGTCTTTTATGAAGTTTTGGTAACCAGTATAGCGTAGGAAGCTTGTCTTGGCCTTCTGTAACACACACAGCAAACTTGGTGGCTGCATGACAAATGTGTCCATCTACTATAGCTTTCTCTTCAGCTAAAGGCTGAAGTTCATAGGCCTTAGTACAACCAAGCTCCTGCTTAAGCATTTTAACATTGTGGATCCGTCACACAACGACGACGTTGTTAGCGGCCTTGTCTGCAGGGGCCAAAACAAACTTCTTATGAAATTCTTGATTACCTAGTTTGAGATTACGTAAATACGTCTTAGGCATAGGAGGTAATAAGTTAGTATTTTGAGAATAGAAAAAAATGCGTTTATTCACTAGTTTTAAAATGCTAAGTGTCCAGTCCTTAAGGGATTTATGCTCAACATACTCTCGCTTACACCATCGATTACCGAATTCATTCAAGGAAGCAGCGATTTCATCTCTACATTTACTGAAATCAATTTTAGAAAGAAACCGATATTTCGGTCCTCAAGAAATTGTATTCCTAATCCTAGAATCAGGAATAATTTTCAAAATGTCAGTAGTTACATGATCAGCAGCAGGATAGTAATACACTGAGTTTTTACAATCACATGAATCAGGAGTATTAGTATCAATATCAAGATCTGAAACACGTTTATTAAAAAATTAAAAATAATATATCTAACAGGTTTGTTATATTTATAGCAAATTAAAGGTGTTTCAGTATTTTGAAAAAAAAACACGAATGGAAGAAAGCACCGAGCTCTCACGAAAAATACTAGGCAAATCTATAAAATCCATACCATTATTAATGAAGGATATATTGAAGAAATGGCGTTTATGATTAATTTCAGAATCAATGTAAGGACAATGTAAGTATGCTGAGTATAGCCTCTAGTTAGAGAGCCGCATCATATAACTGATTAGAACTATCGTAGAATTTATTCGCCTCGGTGTCCAGAAGACGTAAAACAGAAACGGGTAATGAACTTAGAAATGAAAGCATAGAGTGGCGTCCATGATTCAATAATATAATTGACAGTCACTTCAGTCTAGTTTTGTTACCTTTAAAAGATCGTATTTTACGTTTATAGTTACCATTTTTCCTTGTGCCGTGAGATCTAGTTATGCGTTTTCGGCATTACAGGAGCGAGAAAATATCAAAGTCCAGCATTCGACATTACAGGAGCGAGAAAATATCAAAGTCCAGCATTTTTGAAATATTACCCTCATGATAAATGTTGACATTATATCCCAGCGGAAAAGGGGTCTGTAAAGATTTAATCCATTTGAGTTCAGCCGTATGTCTTTTGATAATTTTGAATCTAGATGTAGAATTTGCATCATAGTAAAGTTTTTCCACTGGTTAAATGAAATATGTAGACTGTCATGTCAAATCAGACATGTTAACTACAGAGAAGCGTCTACCGTATGCAGATGAAGTAACGGTAGACGCATTGCTTAAATGCGAAAAACATCTGCACCTCTTGGCATTGCACTTAGAAATACTAGGATACATTCCACTTCTTTTTCAAGTATGCTTAAAAGAGTTTCGAAGGACTTCATTGAACCATCCGTTATAAACGTCGCGTCATATGCGAAAAGCGACGTTTTGTATTCCGTGCCAGATATATACCGACCCTTGATAACTTGATTCATTCTGACTTGATTTGATAAAAATGCAATACATATAATCAATACATATATGTATGGAGATACGGGACATCCTTGTCTTATCCCACGCCTTATTTGATAAAACTCTGAATAATGGCCAGTGTTGGTCACGCAGCTTTTAGCATGTGTGTATAATACTTTAACCCAGTTGATTAAACCATTTCCAAAATTAAAATGTTTTACCCCCTAGAACTTCAGTTGAATAAAGCAAATTCTTCTGATACTGAGGCCCCGTTGTTGGATTTACATATATCTATTGTAGATGGGTTTGTTTCCTGCAAAATTTATGATAAACGCGGTGATTTTGAATTTGAGATTGTGAATATTCCTTTTTTGGATGGTGATGTTCCTCGTTCGCCATCCTATGGAGTTTATATTTCGCAATTAATTCGATTTGCTAGAGTATGTAGTCACGTAACTCGTAATAAATTTTTAACGGCTAAACTTCTTAATCAGGGTTATCGTACCATAAACTACGAAACGCCTTTTCAAAATTTTAATCATTCTGATTTAATTTCAAAATTCAATGTTGAACTTTAATCTCTTCTGCAACAAGGTCTATCGGAACCCGAATTTTATGGTGACTTAGTATATGAATTCAGAAAAATATCTAAACGCAATGACTTTAGCACCCAATTTCGTAAAATCATTCTTCGATATAAAAGATTGGGTACAACATAAATATTATACGACAGACTGCATGCATGATAGTTAACCCAATCACGGTTGACAACTTTGCCTCCGTCTTTAATTGCACGCCGGTAGGTCAGGCCTCAGATTCTATGACTGTTCCAACGTAAAATAGAAGTGCAGACAATGACCAGGAATCGATACAATCAACCCACAGCTCCAATCAGAGACACCAAAGGGAAAGGAACACAAACATGAAACAACAGACCTAATGGAAACATCAATAGCGGAAAGCCAAAGCACAGCCACTTTACCCACAGAATGGCCAATAGGCTATCCAAAATCAAATAATATAAGCGACACAAACACCCAAAGACAAACCATAACAAGAACAAACCGCGACAGAAGAACCGCCTTGGAACGGCAAGCGGAAACGAACCCCAACGGGGGGGGGGGGGCTCAAATCGATATCCTCGCCCTTACTTCCGTCTCAATTTAAACAAATAAAGTGTTCAGTCCGCATGGAGGCTTATGTTGGTTGGTACCTGATGCTCTGTCTCTGGTCTTGCCAATCGGAGTCTGACTGTTGGTTTTCTTTTGCTCCAGCATTTCAGTGGTTTCTTGCTGTCGAGTCCTCTTCGTTGTTTCATCTCTGTGGCTGTTTGATTTTTTTTTGTGTTCACGGAGATGTTGCACTGATGAGTTAGGAGGCTCTTATTTTTCCAATCCTCAGGGATTGCTTATGCAATTGCTTTTCACTGTTCCATCAATTGACATCCTTTAGATACCTGTTGAAGGTCATTATTAAACCGATGTTCGTTCCTCGTTGTATAACAATTGCTTGTTTGACATCCCTGTACTTTAAGTAGACTAAGATGTTTTGTGGGCTTTTGTTGTACCTTCCTTCTTTTCGAAGGAATTATTTTCAGTAATTTTATACGCTGTTTTATTTAATGACCGGTATGAAGATCGCTTTAGTTTTGACGGTATCATTAACTTATTAACCCAAATGAGTATAACAAATACATTTAAAATATCAATATCACCCCTTAGGTTACACTCTGCTTCTTCTGTACGGATTCCCCATTCTATTAAGAACTTTAATACTATGTTGCCTTCGGTATTGGTTAGACCCTTAAATTTGTCTTCTGTAACTTCAGTTAATCTCAATGGAGCAGGCGATACCAATGTTTTTGGGAGTAGTCTTCGTATAAGACTATCTCCTCTCAAATCGCCCATCCTTCGAAAATATACTAATCCGTGGAAAAGAAGTGGAATGTATCCTAGTATTTCTAAGTGCAATGCCAAGAGGTGCAGATGTTTTTCGCATTTAAGCACTGCGTCTACCGTTACTTCATCTGTAAACGGTAGACGCTTCTCTGTAGTTAACATGTCTGATTTGACATGACAGTCTACAAGTTTAATTTATCTAATTACATGACGTGCTGCAAACTGTAATATGCAGTACGTCGGTCAAACTAACCGCATGCTTAAAACTAGATTGAACGAGCATTATCGTAGAATGAGTAAGCCTAAGAAAACTGACACTTTCTTGTACCGTCACTTTCGACGTACAGGTCATTCTGTAAATAACATTGTTATACAACCAGTGGAAAAACTTTATTACGATGCAAATTCTACATCTAGATTCAAAATTATAAAAAGACATGAGGCTGAACTGAAATGGATTAAATGTTTACAGACCCCTTTTCCACTGGGATTTAATGACAACATTTATCATGAGGGTAATATTTCTAGAATGCCGGACTTTGATATTTTCTCGCTCCTGGAATGTCGAAAACGCAGAACTAGATCTCACGGCACCAGGAAAAAATGGTAAATTTAAACGTAAACTACGTTCGTTTAAACGAAACAATACTAGACTTAAGTGATTGTCTATTATATTATTAAATCATGGACGCCACTCTATGCTTTCATTTTTAAGTTCATTACCCGTTTCTGTTTTACGTCTTCTGGACACCGAGGCGAATAAGTTCTACGATAGTTCTAATCAGTTATATGATGCGGCTCTCTTAACTAGAGGCTATACTCAGCATACTCTCCGTCCTTACATTGATTCTGAAATTAATCATAAACGCCATTTCTTCAAAATATCCTTCATTAATAAGGGTATGGATTTTATAGATTTGCCCAGTATCTTCCGTGAGAGCTCTGTGCTTTCTTCAATTCCTGCTTATTTTCAAAATACTGAAACACCTATAAATTTGCTATAAATATAACAAACCTGTTAGATCTTTCATTTTTATTTTTTTAATAAACGTGTTTCAGATCTTGATATTGGTACTAATACTCCTGATTCATGTGATTGTAAAAATTCAGTGCATTGCTATCCTGCTGCTGGTCATGTAATTACTGGCAATTTGAAAATTATTCCTGATTCTAGGATAAGGAATATAATTTCTAAAGGACCGAAATATCGGTTTCCTTCTAAAATTGATTTCAGTAAATGTAGAGATGAAATCGCTGCTTCCTTGAATGAATTCGGTAATCGATGGTGTAAGCGAGAGTATGTTGAGCATAAAGCCCTTAAGGACTGGGAATGGCGGTGTCTGTGTCTATGTAGATCAGAATTATTTTTCTAAATGACGACTTGACTTAGAAATGAATAATGTTGAATGCATATGGCTTGAATTAACAGTTGACCGTAGAAAAATGTTAATTGGGACCTTTTATAGGCCTCCTAATAGTACAAATGAAGTTCTAACAGCATTAGAAGATTCGATAGGACTGGCTACTGATACGAGTATTCAAAATATATTAGTAACAGGGGATTTTAATCTGGATTTATCTAAAGCAAATACCTGTAGAAAAATCGATAACATTTGTCAGTATTTTGGTCTTGAGAACTTAATATTAGAACCAACACACTTTACCGAGAACTCGTCGTCCATAATAGATTTATTTCTGACCTCGAACAAGAACAATGTACTTCTTAGTGGCGTAGGTGAACCCTTTCTCAATCAGGACATTAGATATCACTGTCCAATATTTTGTGTGCTCAAGTTTAATAAGAAATCGTGTCCCGTTTTTACTCGTAATGTATGGTTATATGACAGAGGGGATTACGCATCGTTTGCTCGGGATATAGAATCTACGAATTGTGGCGCATTGAAAGATGACGATATTGATATTTATGCAAACAATGTTACCAACTCTATTACACTTCTAGCAAAAAAACATGTTCCTAACAAGTCAGTTAAAATAAGACAATCAGACCCTGAGTGGCTAGCCAATAATATAAGGAAACTTATGAGGAAGCGGAAGCGCTGTTTCGACAAATTCAAGCGAACAAATAATTTGGCTGATTTTGAAAAATATAAACAGGTAAGGAATCAAGTAACACGTGAAACGCGCAAATCTAGAAAGTTACAAACGGATAAATTAGCAGATAATTTGCAAAATAGTAATCATGGACACAAAGATTGGTGGAAAATTTTGAAAAGCTTTATAAAACCTGAACAAAAAACTTCTATCCCCCCTCTCCAAAGTAATGACGAAGTATTTTCTGACGAACAAGACAAGGCTGAAATATTGAATGAATTCTTTACATCCCAAACCCATCTTGATGACAGTGGAGCTACCTTACCGAGGTTTAGACGTCGTGTTAATTCCTCACTCAATAACATATCGGTGTCTCCAAATGAGGTTGAATCTGTATTAAAATCTTTGAAAGTTGGTAAAGCATCTGGACCAGATCTAATAAATAACCGCTTACTGAAAGAGCTTCCTCATCCATTATCCTTTCCCCTTTGTGAACTCTTCAATTACTCGCTTTCATGTGGCCAAGTCCCGAACATATGGAAACAGGCAAATGTTACACCTATATTTAAAAAGGGAGATCAATCAGACTCATCCAACTATAGACCTATCTCTCTTCTCAGTATGATTGGCAAAGTAATGGAAAAGCTTGTCCATAAATATGTTTTCAATTTTCTTATGGAAAACGGAGTCATAACTACATTGCAATCAGGTTTTATTGCTGGTGATTCCACTGTAAACCAACTTACTGATATATACAATACCTTTTGCCAGGCCTTGGACGAAGGCAAAGAAGTGCGTGCTGTATTTTTCGATATTAGTAAAGCCTTCGACAGGGTCTGGCATAGGGGCCTTCTTTTTAAACTGCAAACTGTGGGCATCTCCGGTTCTCTAATTGATTGGTTTACGGACTACCTAAATAATAGAAGCCAACGTGTAGTGCTTCCGGGTGTATCCTCGGATTGGACCAGTCTCAAAGCTGGTGTACCCCAGGGTTCTATCCTGGGACCACTGCTTTTTCTTGTTTACATAAATGATATAGTCGAAAATATAAACTCTACCATACGGCTATTTGCCGATGATACGAGCCTTTATCTTATTGTCGATAATCCAATGACAGCTGCTCAAACTCTTAATGACGATGTAGCGAGAGTCTACTGTTGGGCGGAAAAATGGCTTGTAAAATTCAACCCTAACAAGTCAGAAGTTCTCTTAATTTCTATAAAGCATAATAGACCTTATCACCCTCCCATTTGCATGAATACCCAACCTATATTGGAAGTGAATGCGCATAAACATTTAGGGATTACGCTAAATAGTGACTGTACCTGGCATGATCATCTTGAAATTTTGAAAACTAAAGCTTGGTCGAGAATTAATATTATGCGGAAATTAAAATTTCAATTAGACAGAAAATCATTGCAAACTATTTATTTTTCATTCATACGTCCTCTTCTCGAATACGGCGACGTCATATGGAATAATTGTGCGCAGTACGAGTCCAACGAATTAGAAAAAAAATCAGCATGAGGCTGCTCGCATCGTATCTGGTGCTACAAAACCTGTTTCGATTAATGCACTTCTTGAAGAGGTCGGGTGGGACAAACTTTCAGAAAGACGAAAGAAACACAAACTTATCCAATTTTACAAAATGGTGAATGGCCTATGTCCTGATTATCTAAACGCTTCGGTTCCCCCTACAATTGGTAATACTTCCCGATATAACCTTAGAAATGTTAATATCTTGCAGACTGTTCATGCAAACACGCAACTTTACTATAACTCCTTCCTACCCTCTGTCATACGTGAATGGAACGAGCTTCCTCAAGTTATACGTGAATTACCTACGTTATCGTCTTTTAAATATAGACTCAATACTGGATTGAGCAAGCCTCCGTTGTTTTATTATGAAGGTCGACGTCTAGGACAGATTTACCATTCTCGATTAAGAACACATTGCAGTTCCTTGAACCAACATCTATTTTCTAAAAATATTGTAGACTGCTTCCTTTGTGACTGTGGGTCAGTTGAAGACACCAGGCATTATTTCCTTGATTGTGCTAAGTAAGTAGGTATCAGACAACAGCTTCTCGATAGTATCTCTGAGTTTTGTGACCCAACATTGAATACTCTACTATTCGGCGACTCAAACTTGACATACGAACAAAACAAAACCATTATGTTGTCAGTGCAAGAATTAATCATTCAAAGCCGCAGATTCAAAACTCAATAGACAGTAGGACATTTAATATAGAAATTTCAATAGATTCAAAATTCAATAGACAGTAAGACATCTAATATAGAAATTTTCACCTGTAGACAAACTTTGGAATAAGGACGATTACCCTACTTGAAGTAAATCGAGATGTCTAGTGAGCGTTATACCAGTGTCATCACCGTTGCTCTCTCCGCCCCCCCCCCCTCCCCCGATCCCCAGCCAAGCAGCAGCATAGCATATCATTTGTTATACATGTATTGATTTTCACTCTAGTAATATTCTCTAAATCCATGTTAGTAACAACTGCTTTATCATGTGTGTACACATATATAGTGATGCTTCAGTCAGAGTACCCAATGGGAAACAGATTACACAAGTCTTATCACTTTCTTCTGAATCCCATTTTGTATATATTGACATGTTTGTGCTTTGTGTATTGTATCACTCATATTACGTGTAATATGTATATACAAAAAGAAATAAAGTTTAAACTAAGGACTGGAAACTAAGCATTTTAAAACTAGTGAATAAACGCATTTCTTTCTATTCTCAAAATACTAACTTATTACCTCCTAAGCCTAAGACGTCTTTACGTCTTCTTAAGCTAGGTATTCAAGAATTTCATAAGAAGTTTGTTTTTGCCCCTGCAGACAAGGCCGCTAACAATGTCGTCGTTGTGTGACGGCTCCACTATGTTAACACGCTTAAGCAGGAGCTTGGTGGTACTAAGGCCTATGAACTTCAGCCTTTAGCTGAAGAGAGAGTTATAGTAGATAAACATATTTGTCATTCAGCCACCAAGTTTGCTGTGTGTGTTACCGAAGGCCAAGACAAGCTTCCTACGCTATACTGGCTACCAAAACTTCATAAAAGACCTTACAAAGCACGGTTTATTGCAAATTCTAGCTCTTGCACTACCACTGAACTTTCTAAATTATTAACGTCCTGTCTTACTGCTATTAAAACGCATGTGATTAAATATTGTGATAAAGTCTTTGAGAGATCAGGAAGAAATCTGTTTTGGTCTATAAAAATTCGAATGAGGTTTTAAACAAATTGAAATCCAGACATTTTCGTGCTTCAAGTCTGTCTACTTACGATTTTTCCACTCTTTACACTACAGTTCCTCATAATCTTATAAAAGAAAAGCTTAATGATTTAATTGAATGGGCTTTTCACAGAGAAGATTCTCTCTATCTTGCATGTAATGTCAGAAATGCATTTTTCACTTCTAAAGAGCATAAGAATTATACACTTTGGTCATGTCAGAAAGTGTGTGATGCCCTCACCTTTCTACTTGACAATATTTATATTAGATTCGGTACTAAGTTATTTAGACAAATTGTGGGTATTCCGATGGGTACGAATTGCTCACCTCTTGTGGCTGATCTGTTCTTGTATTGTTATGAACGAGACTTCATGTTGTCGCTTTCCATTGATAACCAATCTGAAATTATTGAAGCTTTTAGCTCCACTTCTAGATATTTAGATGATTTATTAAATATTGATAATACCTATTTCGATGGTTTGATCAGTCAGATTTACCCCCCCCCCCCCAGAACTTCAATTAAATAAAGCAAATTCTTCTGATACCGCGGCCCCGTTTTTGGATTTACATCTATCTATTGTAGATGGGTTTGTTTCGTGCAAAACTTATGATAAACGCGATGACTTTGATTTTGAGATTGTAAATTTTCCTTTTTTGGATGGTGATGTTCCTCGTGCGCCATCCTATGGCGTTTATATTTCGCAATTAATTCGATTTGCTAGAGTGTGTAGTCATGTAACTGACTTCAACACTCGTAATAAATTATTAACGGCTAAACTCCTTAATCAGGGTTATCGGTACCATAAACTACACAAAGCATTTTCAAAATTTTATAGACTCCATTCTGATTTAATTTCGAAATTCAATATTGGACTTAAATCTCTTCTGCAACAAGGTCTATCGGAACCCGAATTTTATGGTGACTTAGAATATAAATTCAGAAAAATATATAACCGCAATGACTTCAGCACCCAATTTCGTAAAATCGCTCTTCGTTATAAAAAGATTGGGTACAACATGGATGTTATACGACAGACTGCATGCATGGTAGTTAACCCAATCACGGTTGGCAACTTTGTTTCCCTCTTTAATTGCACGCCGGTGGGTCAGGCCTCAGATTCTATGACGGCTCCAACGTAAAGGCTTATTGAGAATTAGAGAGATCTAATTCTTGGTAATGTTGGTTGGTGCCTGATGCTCTGTCTCTGGTCGGGCCCATCGGAGTCTAACTGTTGGTTTTCTTTTGCTCCAGCATTTCAGTGGTTTCTTGCTGTCGAGTCCTCACCGTTGTCTCACCTCTGTGGTTCTTTGATTTTTTGTGTTCACGGAGATGTTGCACTGATGAGTTAGGAGGCCTTCATGCGGACTGGACAAATTATTTATCTAAATCGCGACGGAAGTAAGGGCGAGGATTGTGGCCACGTAAAATCGATTTAAGCCCCCCGGTGGAAATCTTTCCACTGACCGTTCCAAGGCGGTTCTTCTGTGGCGATTTATTTATGTTGTTGTTTGTTACTTACTGTGTGTATCACTTGTGTTTTTTAATTTTGGATGGTCATATGGCCATTTTGTGGGAAAGTAACTGTCCTTATGGCCTTCCTTTGTTTAGGTTTCCATTATGGTCTGGTCGCTTAATGTTTGTATTTCTTTCCCTTTGGTGTCTTTGGTGGGTGGAGTAAGTTAATTGTATCGATTCCTGATCTTTGTTTTACTTCTACTCTTCATGCGGACTGAACACATTATATGTCTTAATCGCGACGGAAGTAAGGGCGAGGATTGTGGCCACGTAAAATCGATTGAAGCCAACAGTGGAATTCGTTTCTGCTTACCGTTCCAATGTGGTTCTTCTGTCGCGGTATATTTTGCTGTGGTTTGTCTTTGGGTATTTGTGGCGCTTATAATATTTTATTTTGGATAGCCTATTGGCCATTTTGTGGGAATTGGCTTTCCGCTATTGATGTTTCCATTAGGGTCTGTTGTTTCATGTTTGTGTTTCTTTCCCTTTGGTGTCTCTGATGGGAGCTGTAGGTTAAGTGTATCCATTCCTGATTATTGCCTCCACTTCTACATTGTAATATACATTCATGATTACAGCTATCAAAAGCTTTTTCGAAATCTGAGAAGAATAAAAGTCCTTGCAAATTGTTT